>SEYY01008989.1:22500-25000 GCA_009176605.1 Armadillidium nasatum
AAATATCAATTTTTTAACATTGTTTTTAATAAATTCTTGAATAATATTGATAAAATCTTATTATACTTTAATTAAGGGTATGGAATGTTAGTAGTCAGTTTTTATTTTATTAGTCTTTATGCTAAAGTTATTGACCTTAGTTGTGACAAAGACCTTTCAATATAAAGTCTCGTTTTAAGTCACAATTTTAAATTTATAATTTTAACAATATATAAATTAATGTGAACTGTGTCTTGTTTTATTCCATAAGATGGTGCGCAGTTAGTATAGTTTAGTATATTATTATCCTTATTATAGTTATTATAATTTATTTTAATGGTTTTACATCATATTTGGAGCATTTATCCTGTATCATTTTTTTTATGTAATAATTTTTTTGTCCTCACTCTTAAGCCCCACATTCTCGATTAAGAATTTAGTCATATATATATATATATATATATATATATATATATATATATATATATATATATATATATATATATATATATATATATATATATATATATATATATATATATAATAATAATAATAATAATAATAATAATAATAATAATAATAATAATAATTAATATAATATAATATTTTTTTTTTTTTTTTTCTATATTAATATTTATATTAATATTTCTTACTGAATATTTTCATCACACGTTTATTTTTTTATATATTTTTTATTTATTTATTTATTTATTTTCCTGTGAATCTGACAAACGAAATGTTTAACACAATATAATTTTTTTATATTTTTTTAAAGATTATCGACGAATACCTTCCAGAGTGTCATAGTTTTATCGGAAACATTTTCATTCAAATATCTTGGGAAAAAGTCGTCCAGAGCTTTACTTCTCGTTCTCCTTCGTCAGTAGAAATCGCTGATTGTCATGACCAGAATAGAACATCGATTGAGGGAGATGGCAACGCCCTTACTAAGACACCTGTCGCCAAGCTTCACGTTCTTTTGCTTAATATACTTGTTAGAGTTTCTATGGAACCGAGTGTTAGGCAGGTTAGTATAAGTGTATTAAAATAATAATAAATTAATTATTATTATATTATTATTATTATTATTATTATTATTATTATTATTATTATTTTTATTATTATTATTATTGAAGTAATGGCTTATAAAATAGTTTAACCCATATCTTCGGAGATGGAGCTGAAGATTCACAAGAAATACATTTCTTTCACCCAAAGATATTTTTTATATTTATAATCTCGAAATTAAAAGAGAGTCCACAGCTGAAGCGAGACCATTTTAAATTGATTGGAAATCGACAAAATGTATTTACTATTTTGAACACGTTTTTAAAAAAAAAATGATTTTAAATTTGAGACTGAGAAATTGTATCTTTATATAATGTTTTTCTTTGCCATAAGGATTTTCTATTGAAGATCTCGTTAAGAAGGCTTCATTTTGGACCTTTGTGTATCCTGTCTCCTTGCATATTTCAGCAATGGTTTTGGTTGGTATATATGTGTGTTTTAAGATGTTTAGAATTTTGTTCATCTAGAATATGAGCCCCATTTTTTTTTTTTTTTTTTGTGTGTGGTGGTTTGTACACAATGTTTTGTAATATCAACTGAAGTGTCTACCAAAGATGAGGTTTTGATGATTAGTGAATTATGATAAGTTTGGTTTGTGGTGGTGGTGGTGGTCGTCTAAAATAGAATAGGACATGTAAAGCTTTCTTATGGTAACATAGGTTTCTGCGTAACGGGAATTTTGAACATTTAAAATCTAAGCCTCGTTGTAATGGTATGTTTTTCCATTCCTAATTGAATGGCGAAAAAAAGGACTAATACTATATATATATATATATATATATATATATATATATATATATATATATATATATATATATATATATATATATATATATATATATATATATATATATATATATATATATATATATATATATATATATGTCGCTACCTTTGCATAACGGTAAAGTGATCAGCTCACTTGCTTAAAGGTGCCTGTTCGATCCCTGACACGGATCGTAAGTAGAAACTATCTAGAAAAGTTCCTCCTTCACGAATAGAGCAATGCCTGTGTGATGTGAACTTATATATATATATATATATATATATATATATATATATATATATATATATATATATATATATATATATATATATATATATATATATATATATATATATATATATATATATATATATATACGTTTTTGCAGAGTGGACTCCTTCACCCTTTGCTCTTGAGTGCTTGTAATTTTGAGTGGCACGTTGTCGATGCCAAAAACTTTGAGACTGTCCTAAATTGGTTCGTTATGAGCTGTGATCCAAGAATTGCTCTCGAAATGGACAATAGAAACCCCATCGACGTCTCTCTAATCAGGTAGGAATATATATATATATATATATATATATATATATATATATATATATATATATATATATATATTATAT
The DNA here is from genome assembly GCA_009176605.1 of Armadillidium nasatum. Classification (NCBI taxonomy): domain Eukaryota; kingdom Metazoa; phylum Arthropoda; class Malacostraca; order Isopoda; family Armadillidiidae; genus Armadillidium; species Armadillidium nasatum. Next base: position 24,937 of record SEYY01008989.1, read on the forward strand.
ATATATATATATATATATATATATATATATATATATATATATATATATATATATATATATATAT
>SEYY01008989.1:30000-41519 GCA_009176605.1 Armadillidium nasatum
AGTTTGAAGACGACGGTAATCCCTGAAGGTAGCATCCCTACGGCGATAGCACGAGAACAAGCAGAGTTAAACCAAGGTTTGTTAAGTTTAGTAGAAGGGAAAGAATATGGAATTTACGTCCCCATGCCAGAGTGAATCACCTAGGTTATGAGCTCAGCACACTCCAAGGGACCCCTCCCACGGAAGCAGTAATCGTTCCATGGAAAATCAGAAAAGTACAACCGCAAGTCAGACCAGTTAGTAGCACCGAGATGCCAGAAACATCTCCTCGCCGAAAGTCGGTGGCCTCTCTTGCGAAAGACTTGAAAAGACAGGATAAGATACGAAGATAAGGAGGTGATCGGATGAACCCAGAGAAGGAAAGAGTTTAACAGTGTAAGGAGAAGGATAAGAAGTTAGGATCTTGCCGATCTCGACATGATTTCCAGGTGGGGTCTCCTCAACTTTGTGAAATTCAACTCTTTAAAAACTCAACTTCATCACATTTCCCTCTCGAAAAATCTCCCAACTTTCCTATCTCCTTCAACGGCTATCCCGTCTTACCTGTAAATAATATTAACATTCTTGGTCTAAAAATAAACAAAAAACTTTCTTGGAAACCTCATATCACAATGGTTGCTAAGTCGGCTTCAAAGAAACTGGGATGCTGTGCAGATTGCGGCAGTTTTTTTCTTCCGAACAGTTGCTCCAATTATGTAAGGGTCTTATTCGCCCTTGTAGGGAGTACTGTTCTCACATTTGGGGGGGGCTCCGGTTCCACCTCTCTTTTGGATAAGGTTGAGTCTAAGGCTAAGAGGTTAATAAACTGTCCTCTCCTTTTAAACTTACTTGACCCTCTGTCTCTGCGACGTGACGTTGGTGCACTATCTCTTTTCTATAAGTACTACAATGGCAGGTGCTCGAGGGAATTGACCTCTCGCATTCTACCACCATTGCGTCACCCTTGTAGCACAAGGGGAGCCATGCTTTCGCATGAATATTGTGTGAATATGGTAAACCCTAGGCTTCTCCATAGTGGTGCCTCCTCCTTTCCAGCCACTTCTGTTCTGTGAAAGTCTCTGCCATCATCTGTTTCTCCTTATGTATTTAATCTTCCTCTAAGTCCTCCTTCTGCACCCACCTAAGAGATTTGCATTAGTCGGGATTGGGTGAGTTTCTCTTTTATTTTTTATTTCTGACCTCCCCTTGAAAAGGGCTTGGCCCCTGAGCGGTGGTAATCAGTAAAAAAATTTTAAAAAATTTAATATATTACTAAATACTAACATACAGTGATACAGAATACTTACATCATATTTTCTTCTTAAATAAGTTTTCAGAACAATGTCTAGACTTCTAGCCATTGCTATCATATCGTAAATACTAATTGCTGGATCCATTATTATTATTATTATTATTATTATTATTATTATTATTATTAAAATATATTTTTCATGCTGAAAAATGCTGCTCTGAAAAATATTTATTATTAAATAGATTCTCCTGTCGCTGTAGATCTATTTATTATTTTTATTTGATGTGTCTTTGTATATTTAGAAATAACTAAATTGTCCACAAATGCGAGCGCGCGCACGCACGCACATCAGGGTGTGCAAAAGTGAAGGCAGAAGAGGACGAGATTGCGCCCTTAATGTCCTCAAAAGCAGGAAGAGCTTAGTCAGTCCAAGGAACTGAAAAAGTCTTTATAAGGTCTGTAAGAGGACAAACCATATGAGCAAAGTTAGGGATAAGCCAGGGATAAAATCGGCCCATACCGAGAAACCGACGAAGGGAAGCATAATCTGTAGGGCGGGATATTGCAATTCGTTCCCCCCTGTACTTTGGTGTGACTTTCGAAAGTACAAGTATTTAGTTCCGCTTTTTGAAAGCTGAAAATAATTCAGTCAGTGATTTCTTCTTTGAATCAAAAACATCGTGTCATTCCAAATTAATATCTTGTGCCCTAAAAAATAATAATTACAAGTTTTGAATCTTTAATTTATTCTAAATCTTGTGTGGTAAGAACTAGCGTCTCTTTTTTTGTTGTTGCTTTTGGTTTGGCGACACACTTTAGTTCAGATAGGGAGACCGTAGGTTCCTGCCCCACTTTATAATACATTTAATTACTGTGTTTGTCATCATTAAAATTCCTTTCGTCTATTTTATCTGTTTTTAGCAAAGCAAAAATTCAAGGTATAATATATTATTTTTATATTATATTATTATATTATTATTATTATTATTATTATATATATTATATATATATATATATATATATATATATATATATATATATATATATATATATATATATATATATATATATATATATATATATATATAAGAAACACACTGCTGGTGATCTTCTTTCCTTTTTCTCTGACTCTTGGTCTTCCGCTCTTCGGCATTTCGGTGAATCTTTTGGTGTCGCGCTGAACATATCGAAAGCCTTCGATAGGATCTGGTACAGAGCTTTCATTTCTAAACTTTCCTGTTTCGGAATCTATCCTTCTCTCTGTAGTCTTCTCTCTGATTTTCTTTCCGGTCGTTTTATAGCTGCAACTATTAAATGTATTAATAGTGGTGTTCCTCATGGTTCTGTCCTATCTCCAACTTTTTTTCTACTTTTCATAAATGACCTTCTCTCTATTATTTCATCACCTATCCACTCCTATGCTAATGACTTCACCTTCATTACTCCTTTCAGTTTGAAAGACGCCGCTCCCAACAACAGTTCATTGACGCTAGAATTGTAGCTTTGGAGCAACTGACCTCGTATCTTTCTCGTATTTCAGATTGAGGCAGAGAAAACATGGTTGTTTTCAATGCCTCAAAAACTCCGACACAACTTTCCACACAACTATAACATCTTCGAAAACACACTAGCCAAGCCTTCATCTATTCTTAATATTCTCAGTGTTTCTTTCTCACGTGATCTCTCTTGGAAAGATCACATTACTTCTTTTTCTAAATAAGCTTCTAAGATGTTGGGTGTTCTGAGGCACCATTTTTTTTTCGCCACCCCAGTTGCTTTCTCTTTATAGGGGTGTTGTTTTCCCCAGCATGGAACACGTCTCACATCTAGGTTGGTTCCATTCATAGAGTAAAGGTGGAGTCTAGAGCTTTTCGTCTTATCAAGTCTCCCGCTCTCACTAATTCTCTCCAATCTCTTCCTCTATATACTATCGCAATTACAATGAACATTGCTCTTATAAACTCTTGTCGCATAACTTCTCCATTGAGAAGAGCTCGTGCGACACTAATTTCTACACAGTCCTATCCCTTCTCTGTTCAACTCTCTGACCCCAGACTTAACCACTATGCTCTGTCTTACAAGTATTCTATTGGTAAAGTCTGGAATACACTCCCTTTATCTGTTTTCCCAAATTTATTTGACTTGCACACTTTCAAGTGCCGTGTATCGGGACATGTTGACGTTTAACGATTAGATTCCGGTATTGCCTCGACTCTGGTGGAATTTGCTACAGATATATATATATATATATATATATATATATATATATATATATATATATATATATATATATATATATATATATATATATATATATAAAATGGCTTTCATTTGGTTCTCTTGATCCAGTTGGTAAACTCTCCTACCACTTTTCTCTCTAGAACAACCTTGAGCTGATGGTGCAACTCCCTATCTGTATCCGTAACTGACTGTCTTGGTGATGAACCCAATATACTTGATCTTTTCTTAACTTCTTATCCTAATCCTTATACTGTTAAACTCTTTCCTTCTCTGGATTCATCTGATCATCTGATTTCAGTTGACATTTATTCAAATCTTCCGCAAGAACAGATCCTGCCTTCAGGGAGGAGACGTTTTTCTCGAACTTTTGTGCTGCTAATTGATATGAGTTGCGGTTGTACTTCTCTAATTTCCCATGGAATGATTACTGTTTTCTGTGGGATGAGTCCCTCGAAGTGTGCAGAGCCCCTAATCGAGGTGATTCTCTAGTATGGAAGTATACATTCCATATTCTTTCCCTTCAACTAAACCTAACAAACCTTAGTTTTTTAACTTTACTTGTTCTCGTACTGTTCGCCGCAATAATTCTGCCTTCAAGGATTACCGTCGTCTTCAAACTCGAGAAACTCATTCAACTTATATATCATCCCGGAATCGGGCAAAATCTAATCTCCGTTACACTAAAAAATAATTTCTCTGTCGCAAATGCATAATCTTTCCGATTCCTCTTCTTCACTTCCTTTCTGGAATTTTGCCAAAAAATTCTCGTATTTCAGATTGAGGCTTTGCTTCTTCTTCTTCTTTCCCTCCTCTCGTATCTTCTGACGGCACAATTCCAGTTTACCTTCTGCTAAAGTATAACTCTTCGCACAAACTTTTGACTCTAATTCCATTCTAGACGATTCCTGTACTATTCCTCCATCTTCAACCCTCTCCAACTCATGCCTAAAACTGTAATTTCTTCTAAAGATGTCATTTCTGCTCTCTCTGAGCTTAACACTAAAAAGGCATATGGTTCTGTTGGTATTTCACCTGCGGTTATCAAAACTTGTGCTTTTGTACTTGCACCCTGCCATTGTAAACTATTTCTTCTCTGTTTTTATACTTCGGCCTTCTCTTCCTGCTTTAAACTTGCACTCATTCAGCCTTTGCCGAAGAAAGGGGACCCATTCTCTCTTTGACCTTCTCTCTGCTTTCCTTTCTGGTAGTTCTATCGCAGCTGTTGTAGACGGTCATTGTTCTTCCTTTAAATCTATAAATAGTTGTGTTCCTCAGGGATCTGTCCTATCACCAAATCTTTTTCTACTTTTCATTAATGATCTCTCTATTACTCTCATCAGCTATCCACTAATATACCTATGACTCCACACTTCATATTCTTTCATTTTGATAGACGCCCTTCCCAACAACAATTATTTAACGCTAGAAGAGTAACCTTGAGCAACTGACCTGATCTTTCTCGTATTTCAAATTGAGGCATAGAAAACATGGTCGTTTTCAATGTTTCAAAAACTCAATTCCACCATCTCTCTACTCGACACAACCTTCCACGCAACCTTCCACACAACTCGAATATTCATCTGTTCTTCATAATCTCTGTTTCTTTTTCTCGTGATCTCTCTTTAAAGGATCACATAACTTCTATTTCTAAACAAACTTCTAAGAGATTGGGTGTTCTGATGCGCCTTCGTATTTTGCTTACACTAACCCAGTTGCTCGCTCATTTTAGGGGTGATGTTCGCCCCTTGTATGGAGTACGCCTCACACGTCTGAATGGACACTGCTCTTCTGAACTCTCTTGTCGCATACATCCTCCATTGAGAAGAGTTCGTGCGACACGACTTTCTCTGTCAAACTCTCCGATCCCAGATTTAACCGCTATGATTATTCTTACATGTACTCTATTAGCAAAATCTGGAACACACACTTTTTATCTGTTTTACCAACTTTAACTTACTCACCTTCTAACTCTGTGTATCGGGACATGTCGACCATTAATTGACTATGATTATGACTTCCCTCAATTCTGTTGGAATTTGGTAGACCTCTGGCCTTTTCCCCAATAGAGGATATATATATATATATATATATATATATATATATATATATATATATATATATATATATATATATATATATATATATATATATATATATATATATATATATATATATATATATATATATATATATATATATATATATATATATATATATATATAATCAACACAGTTTACTGTGTCATAACGGTAGACAATTAGTTTACGTGCTTGAAGTCGCCTATTTGATCTGTCATGCGGATCCTAGGTAGAAACTACCTAGAAAGGTTCCCCTCTTCGAATAAGGCAATGTCCTTGAGATGAGAACTTCTAAAAAAGGAAAAAATATCTCTTAAAAAGTTTTCAACTTTGATTTCTTAGATCATCAGGAAGCCCATTCCCTTCTTTTCGATCATCAGGAAGCCCATTTCCTTCTTTTCGTCATCTGGAAACCCATTTCCTTCTTTTCGATCATCAGGAAGCCCATTCCCTTCTTTTCGATCATCAGGAAGCCCATTCCCTTCTTTTCGTCATCATCAGAAAGCCCATTCCCCCTTCTTTTCGATCATCAGGAAGCCCATTCCCTTCTTTTCGATCATCAGGAAGCCCATTCCCTTCTTTTCGATCATCAGGAAGCCCATTCCCTTCTTTTCGATCATATGGAAACCCGTTTCCTTCTTTTCGATCATCAGGAAGCCCATTCCCTTCTTTTCTATCATCAGAAAGCCCATTCCCTTCTTTTCTATCATATGGAAACCCATTTCCTTTTCGATCATCAGGAAGCCCATTCCCTTCTTTTCGATCATCAGGAAGCCCATTCCCTTCTTTTCGATCATCAGGAAGCCCATTCCCTTCTTTTCGTCATCTGGAAACCCATTTCCTTCTTTTCGATCATCAGGAAGCCCATTCCCTTCTTTTCGTCATCAGGAAGCCCATTCCCTTCTTTTCGTCATCTGGAAACCCATTTCCTTTTCGATCATCAGAAAGCCCATTCCCTTCTTTTCTATCATATGGAAACCCATTTCCTTTTCGATCATCAGGAAGCCCATTCCCTTCTTTTCTATCATATGGAAACCCATTTCCTTTTCGATCATCAGGAAGCCCATTCCCTTCTTTTCGATCATCAGGAAGCCCATTCCCTTCTTTTCGATCATATGGAAACCCGTTTCCTTCTTTTCGATCATCAGGAAGCCCATTCCCTTCTTTTTGATCATATGGAAACTCATTTCCTTCTTTTCGATCATCTGGAAGCCCATTCCCTTCTTTTCTCATCATCAGTGATATATTTTTCTATCTCACCAATTTATGATATTCTGCCTTTAGGAATTATGGCAGTCTGTGCATAGTAGGTCCTGACACATTGAAAGCAATTGACCACATATGATATGTTTCGCTGCCCTCCAAGTTTCCTTCCTTTGGGGCTTCATCCCTTTCTTTGCTTACGGGGTCTTGTGAGATAGGATTTGTCAAATTCAAAGTATTTGACCAGTTTTGGTATCCTTCGCTGATTTCCAAGATCCCTTCCTTCGGATTTCCTTCTCCTCTTTTTTTTATGTCTAGCTTTATTTTATATCACTTCATTTTAGCTGTTGTTGATGGGCGAAATCTTCATTCCCTTGTCAGTAGTGGTAGTCATGGTTCTGTCATACATTCTACTCTATTTCTACTTTTGATTAATAATATCTTCTGAACTGTTTATTTAACTCGGCAATCCATTCTATTGCTTCAAATCTGTTCCCGATTTTCGCATCTAGAGTTTGCCTCTCTTCTTAATCTTTCCGATTCTCTCCTCGGATTTCGATTACAATTTTCCAGTGTGATCATCGCTAATCTTGAGAGATTTAATTCTTTGTAAATTCAACTTCTACATATCTCTCACTCTATGACACCTAACTATATTATCTCTTTCGATAGTCTTTCCTGTCTATTTGTTATATATATATATATATATATATATATATATATATATATATATATATATATATATATATATATATATATATATATATATATATATATATATATATATATATATATATATATATATATATATATATATATATATATATATATATATATATATATATATATATATATATATATATATATATAGTTTCTTGGCCCGTTTTCGCAAATTGTTTATTTTAATATTTTATCTACAAAAAAAAAAAAAAAAAAAAAAAATTTTTTTTTTTTTTTTTTTTTTATTATTATTATTATTTGTTTGTGTGTTTGTTTATTTATATATTTGGTATGAATCATATTTAAACTTGTCAGTGTGAAATGACACTTTTAAATTTTCACGTCTTACTCAGGTCAAACTTTGTTAAAGACTGAAAAATACAAAAATAATCTTTAAATTTTATATTTTTCACTTTTATAAGCTATAGTTAAAGTTCTTTTCATTTAGATTTAAAGAGAGCCAATTTTGTTTGTGTATCATATATATATATATATATATATATATATATATATATATATATATATATATATATATATATATATATATATATATATATATATATATATATATATATATATATATATATATATATATATATATATATATATATATATATATATAATGAGGAAACGTTTGTGGTGTGTCGGTGTCACAAGTTGGTCGACCTCGGGGTCTAACTTCTTTGATATTCTTTGGAATGATAATTCTGTATTTAGTTTTATTATTCTCTTTGAGTGCACAGAATCTCCAAACCAAGATGATTCTCTCTGGGCGTAAAAGCGTATTTTTCATTATCTTTTCCTTTATCTAAAACGCTTGTTGTGCTTTTCATCTCAGCAATGATGCTCCGTGAGCAATTACCATCGTCTTAAAACTCCAGAAGTTTATTCAACTTTTATTTCATCCCGGAATCTTGGAAAATATATCCTCAGTAGCACGTAAAGACCCCTTTCTGTGTTGAAAAGGCAATGATCTTTCTGGTTTCTCTTTCTCACCCTCTTTCTTGTATTATGAGAAACATTTTAATAACTTTACTTCATACTCTTTTCTTCTTTTTCAAATATCTTTTGACCGCACAACTGTCGTTTTGCCTCCTATTAAAGCTGAGCTCTCCGCTGAAACCTTGGCCTTATTTCTATTACCTTATCATCTATCCGCTCCTATGCCGACGACTCTACCCTTCATTACTCTTTTCATTTTAAAGATGTACTATTCGACAGAATTAATTGGTGCTAGGAAGATAACCTTGGAGAGGCTAAGCGCTGAAATTTCTTGATTATCTAATTAGGGCAGAAAAAAAAGTTGTTTAAAATGACTCAAAAGCTCAGTTCCATCATCTTATTGCTGGACATAATTTTCCATATAACTATAAAAAAAAAATACATTTCAAATCTTCGTCTGTTTCTTTATTTCGTTATTTTTTCTTAGAAGGATCACATTACTTTTCTTTCTGAAAACGCTTCTAAGGGTGGGTGTTGTGAGGCGCTTTCAAAATTTCGTCACGCCACCCCAGTTGCTTGCTTTTTATATTAGTGTTGTTCACCCTCGTATGGAGTACGCCTCACACAGCTTTCCTCTTTTCGTCCTATCACCTACACTTCATTCTCACTAATTGTTTTTTGTCTCTTTCTGTCCGTTGAATTGTTGCGTCACTCTTTACACAAACGACAACAATCAAATTGTTATGGTTTGAAATTTCAAACTGTTTAAAATATATTATTTGGCTTATAATTGTTGTTACAGTGTGTGAAATCCTGAAAATCGCCTAAAATTGGCAAAAAAGAATTGGATTTGCTGGTGAGGTATGATGGAAGTTAAATTACTTTTTTTTAATTTTTATTTACTTTTATTTGGGGGGGATAGGGGCAGATATTACGTGTGTGAAAGTTTCGAAGGTGTTTTAAAAGTAAAAATTTAGAAACAAAGTATTTGAAACTTTATTGCTGTGTAAGATGATGTTACCGAGGTTAGAGTATATTTGGAAAGGTTTGACTTCTGTAATCGTATAAGTTACCCTCCAGAGATTGTTTCTGACGACTGCAGCGTTATTAGACCTAATTTCTACCCAGTTTCTACCTTGTAACACTTTTAGGAAGTTCAAAAGCACATAAGTAAACAGGCTGGGTATATGATAATATTAATTAATATAGGTACCTATTGTTCGTGTATTCTACATCGATATTTCAGGATATGGATTTGATTGAATTCTGAAACGTAATTCTATACTGTAACGACAGTTTGTGTGAGTATTTGTACCCGCGTGAGCGCGTGTGCGTGTGCGTATGTGTATGTGTGTGTGAGTGATTAGAAGCTTAATAATTATGTTTCGAGTTTGAAAAATAAACTATATTACTTAAATGTAGGAAGAATTCTCAAAGTATATTATAAATTAAAAGGAAATAATCAATAATAATATATATATATATATATATATATATATATATATATATATATATATATATATATATATATAATATATTATATATATATTATATATATATATATATATATATATATATATATATATATATATAATATATATATATATATATACCGTCACTTTTTTAGCCATAAATAGTCCCGCTAATATTTCGTACATTTGCATTATTAATTTAATTATGTTCAAAGTATTAAAATGTTTACTATTTATATATGTTAACACCCCACGATTATGGTAACTTTATTAAAATAATACATTATATATATATATATATATATATATATATATATATATATATATATATATATATATATATATATATATATATATATATATATATATATATATATATATATATATATATAGGGAAGGTAATCGTGTAAACTGTACCACTTCTACAGGTAAACTAGTTTAACAAACTTCCTTTTTTTATTAATATTATTAATGCAATTTAATTTCATATCGAAACTTCCCACTTTTATGTACAGGAAAAGTAGCTCGTGACATGGAAACGGATACGCACACACACACACAAACGTACACAAAAAAAAAAAAAAAAAAACTATATCATACAGACACTTTTTTTGTTTTTGTTGTTGTTGTTGTTGTTGTTGTATAAATGAGATTCCTCTCTTTAATTTGGCTGATTGTTAACTTGGTCACCGGAAGCTTAATTCAAATGTTTTGGTGCGAGAGGGGGGGAACATTTGCCTTCTTTTTATCTTTTGTAAATACACACAAACATATATATAATATATTATTATATATATATATATATATATATATATATATTATATTATAATATATATATATATATATATATATATATATATATATATATATATATATATATATATATATATATATATATATATATATATATATATATATATATATATATATATATATATATATATATATATATATATATATATATATATATATATAATATATATAATATATTATATATATATATATATATTTTAATATAAATTAAAATTTAAAAAAAATAAAAATATTAATAAAATTAAAAATAGCCCAATATTTAGCCTCGGGTTTAGCTTACATATGAGCCTACATGCTACTTTCTAATTGAAATATTACGTACAGTGAGAAACAAGTAGAAAATTCTACTGTTGGAATTCAGAAGCACAGAAGTGGCTGAGAAGGAGGTTCCACAAAGAACCAGTTTTGAGTTAGCAATCTCTTCAAGAATGTTGTAGGTTGAAGGTCAACCTCTGATTGGGCTATTCTCTTTAGTACCAAAATTATCACGGGAAATACTCAACCCCTTCCCCATCTCCACCCCCCAGAGATAAAGAACCTGAAAAAAAAATTTCTAATAAATATTTAGGTCAGGTCAAATAAATGTTTCCTTATATAAAGTGATTTTTTTCCTCATTTTACCTTATTAAAATTCCCTAAACCCCCTTCCCTTATTCCTCTCGTTCTCGTCTTTAAATAGAAACCTATTTTCTCTATGTAAAAACAATTGTCTTTTTTTTACACTGCAACAATTACGAGTTATTCATTTATCAAAGTTGATATTTTATTTTGTGTCCCCAACGGCACAATGAGTTCTATTATTGTTATTATTTTATCTCC
>SEYY01008990.1:0-2500 GCA_009176605.1 Armadillidium nasatum
TTTGCAAAAAAAAAAAAATTCTAGCTCTCAAGTTAGAATCTAGTTTGAAAAAAAAAAAACTAAATCCCAAAAAATATACAGGAAAGCTAAGAAAATCTTAAAAATATGCTCAGAACAAATAAGCACAAATTATTTGCAAAAAAAAAAAAAATAAAAATATTCTAGCTCTCAAGTTAGAATCTAGTTTTGAAAAAAAAAAACTAAATCCCAAAAATATACAGGAAAGCTAAGAAAATCTTAAAAAATATGCTCAGAACAAAAAAAAAACAAAAAAAAAAAAAAAAAAAAAAATCTTCTGAAAAGAAAAAAAAAAAACTAAATCCCAAAAAAAATATACAGGAAAGCTAAGAAAATCTTTAAAAATATGCTCAGAACAAATAAGCACAAAATATTTGCAAAAAAAAAAAAAATATTCTAGCTCTCAAGTTAGAATCTAGTTTGAAAAAAAAAATAAATCCCAAAAATATACAGGAAAGCTAAGAAAATCTTTAAAAAATATGCTCAGAACAAATAAGCACGAAATATTTGCAAAAAAAAAAAAATATATCTAGCTCTCAAGTTAGAATCTAGTTAAAAAAAAAAAAAATAAAAACTAAATCCAAAAAATATACAGGAAGCTAAGAAAATCTTTAAAAATATGCTCAGAACAAATAAGCACAAAATATTTGCAAAAAAAAAAAAAATATTTCTAGCTCTCAAGTTAGAATCTAGTTTGAAAAAAATAAAACTAAATCCCAAAAAATATACAGGAAAGCTAAGAAAATCTTTAAAAATATGCTCAGAACAAATAAGCACAAATATTTGCAAAAAAAAAAAATAAAAAAATTTTTTTTTTTTTTTATATATAAAATAAAAAAAAAAAAAAAAAAAAAATATACAGGAAAGCTAAGAAAATCTTTAAAAATATGCTCAGAACAAATAAGCACAAATTATTTAAAAAAAAAAAAAAAAAAAAAAAAAAAAAATTCTAGCTCTCAAGTTAGAATCTAGTTTGAAAAAAAAAAAAACTAAATCCCAAAAAAAAAAAAAAAAAAAAAAAAAAAAAAAAAAAAAAAAAAAAAAAAAAAAAAAAAAAAAAAAAAAAAAAAAAAAAAATTTGCAAAAAAAAAAAAAAAAAAAATAAGCTCTCAAGTTAGAATCTAGTTTTGAAAAAAAAAAAACTAAATCCCAAAAAATATACAGGAAAGCTAAGAAAATCTTTAAAAATATGCTCAGAACAAATAAGCACGAAATATTTGCAAAAAAAAAAAATATTCTAGCTCTCAAGTTAGAATCTAGTTTGAAAAAAAAAAAAAAAAATCTAAAAAATATACAGGAAAGCTAAGAAAATCTTAAAAATTATGCTCAGAACAAATAAGCACAAAATATTTGCAAAAAAAAAAAAAATTCTAGCTTTTTTTTTTTTTTTTTTTTTTTTTTTTTTTTTTTTTTTAAAAAAATAAATGAATAAAAACACATAAGCTAAGAAAATTCTGAAAATAGGCAAGAAAATAAACGCCAAAATTCTCTGCTAAAAAGGAAAAAAATTCTAGCTCTAAATGCTAGAAGTTAGTTTCATATAATAACTAACTTCAAAAATAAAAAAAAATAAAAAATGTAAGTTAAGAAAATTCCTGATAATAGGCAAGAAAATAAAACGCCAAAATTCTCTTGCTAAAAAGGAAAAAGTATTCTAGCTCTAATGCTAGAAGTTAGATCTCTAACACAAACCTTAATGAACAAAGGGTTAGAATCATTAAAAATATACAAGAGAAATGTTTGCAAAATTTCACAAAAAGAAAAAAAATATTTGCAAAATATACAAAAAAAGGTTTCTAAAGTTTATTTCTAGCAAGACCATCTAACTTTACTAGAAAATAAGTCTAATATAGAAAAAAAATTTAAACACAACATTAGAAATCTTTATAAGCGTGCGGGAAAGCAAACAATTTTCCCATCAATTTGCAAAACATACAAAAAAGGTTTCTAAAGTATTTCTAGCAAGACCATCTAACTTTACTAGAAAATAAGTCTAATATAGAAAAAAATTTAAACACAACATTAGAAATCTTTATAAGCGTGCGGGAAAGCAACAATTTTCCCATCAATTTGCAAAATATACAAAAAAGGTTTCTAAAGTATTTCTAGCAAGACGATCTAACTTTACTAGAAAATAAGTCTAATATAGAAAAAAATTTAAACAACATTAGAAATCTTTATAAGCGTGCGGGAAAGCAAACAATTTTCCCATCAATTTGCAAAATATACAAAAAAGGTTTCTAAAGTATTTCTAGCAAGACCATCTAACTTTACTAGAAAATAAGTCTAATATAGAAAAAAATTTAAACACAACATTAGAAATCTTTATAAGCGTGCGGGAAAGCAAACAATTTTCCCATCAATTTGCAAAATATACAAAAAAGGTTTCTAAAGTATTTCTAGCAAGACGATCTAACTTTACTAGAAAATAAGTCTAATATAGAAAAAAAATTTAAACACAACATTAGAAATCTTTATAAGC
>SEYY01008991.1:22500-24183 GCA_009176605.1 Armadillidium nasatum
AATAATAATAATCATAATAATAATAATGACATAATATGAATCATTGTTTATGTAAATTTAGTTTGAAATTGTAGATTCAACTTGTAAGAATTACAACGAAAGTCATATATATATTATTCATGTAGAAATTGAAAATAAATGGGTTTAGAAAATATTCCATGTTCTAATAAAGTCAAATGGTGATTACATTTTGATTAATTCCTAGAGTTGTGACCCTTGTAGTACTAGGAGATCGGCTGATTTCAACCAACGAAATCTAGTTAAATTAATAGCTGTGGTATTTTGGTTTTCAATGTAGAAGAAGCCGCTTCAAAAACGAACCTCAACCCATTCCAGATATAGGGGTAAAACGACAAATGGAACCTCCAGGTGCGATTCAAGACTCTCACACCAAGCCAACCCCTATAGATAGACAGATATACAAAATTTTATAAATACATTAAATTGTTAATATTTACATTATTCATATAAATTTTTGATTTATATATGCAGGATATTACAGAGCATTCTCTCCCTCTGTGCGTGAGTGTGTGCGTGCGTGCGTGCGTGTGTGTGTGTGTGTGTGTGTGTGTGTGTGTGTGTGTGTGTGTGTGTGTGTGTATGTGTGTGTGTGTGTGTGTGTGTGTTAGAATAGAAATGAAAAGAGAAATGAAATAGCCTTCATTTAATAACTACAATTTCCTTTTAAAATCTATCTATTTTTCAGACGGAAATGCACTCTATTATGAACAATAAATATCGAATTAGATATAATAAAAAATATAAATTATTTTTTGAAATTTTATATGTGCATAATATATATATTATATATATATATATATATATATTATATAATATATATATATATATATATATATATATATATATATATATATATATATATATATATAATATATATATATATATATTAGTATATATATATATATTAGAGGTGGACCGGATATCCGCATCCGCATCCGCAACTGCTGATATCCGCATCATTTTTCCAATATCCGCATCCGCGGATATCCGCAATTGGATATCCGCAACCGCATCCGCATGCGCGGATAGTAAAAAATTACGTATCATGCAAACGATAAAAACTTTCAAAGGCAAAACTTTGTATTGAATGCAGAACCTCTTTCTGAGCGCCATACAGGCGACTATCTTGAAACTGTATTTGAAAAGATGCTGACAAAAGGAAGATTTCATTAAATGAAGTGCACTGCGTAGTCAGGGATTCGGGCACAAATATAAAAAAGCATTTTCTCTGGTAAGAGTGAAAAATGTAGATTGCTTTGCACACCAAACTCAGATAGTAGTTAAAAATTCCATTATGAGTCAAAAATGTGTATCCGATTTAATAACCAAATGTAGGTTAATTGCTACGCATTTCAATCACTCCGTTGTAGCCCAAAATGAGCTGAAGAAAATACAAACAAGATTAAATGTTCGTCCACTTTCTGTCATGCAAGATATTCAAACACTTTGGAATAGTAGTTTGCATATGCTTGAGAGGATGAGCGAAATTAATGAGGTATTTGCCTTTATGCTTCAAGCAGCACAAAATAAAGCCTCTAACAGCTGACGAAAATGACATTTTAAATAATTGTATTAATATCCTTAAGCGTTTTGAAGAATTAACAAAGACTATAAGTTCACTGAATCATGTTTGTCAGATGTGATACCACTTGTTTCAACATT
>SEYY01008992.1:0-17500 GCA_009176605.1 Armadillidium nasatum
GCGCTCATTCAACCTGTGCCGAAGAAGGGGGACCCCTCTCAGCCCTCTAACTATCGTCCCATTTCTTTAACCTCCGTTCTCTCTAAAGTTTTCGAATCTATCCTTAACAGGAATTTGGAAACATCTCAATTCTTCAATCTTATCTCTGATCGCAATATGGCTTTCGTAAAACGTTCTACTGGTGATCTTCTTTCCTACTTTCTGACTCTTGGTCTCCGCTCTTCGGCATTTCCGGTGAATCTTTTGCTGTGGCGCTAGACATATCGAAAGCCTTCGATAGAGTCTGGCACAAAGCTTTGATTTCAAACTTCCCTCTTTCGGAATCTATCCTTCTCTCTGTGACCTCCTATCTAATTTCCTTTCTGGTCGTTCTATAGCAGCTGTTGTAGACGGCCACCGTTCTTCCTATAAATCTATAAATAGTGGTGTTCCTCCAACTCTTTTCTAATTTTCATCAATGATCTTCTCTCTATTACTTCGTCTCCTATACACTCCTATGCCGATGACTCCACCCTTCATTATTCCTTTCAATTTGAAAGACGTCCCTCCCAACAGCAGTTATTAGACGCAAGGAGGATTGCCTTGGAGCACCTGACCTCTGATCTTTCTCGTATTTCAAATTGGGGCAGAGAAAACATGGTCGTTTTCAATGCCTCAAAAACTCAATTCCTCCATCTTTCTACTCGACACAATCTTCCACACAACTATGACATCTTCTTCGAAAACACTCAACTCAAACCTTCATCTGTTCTCAATATTCTCGGGTGTTTCTTTTTCTCGTGATCTTTCTTGGAAAGATCACATTATTTCTCTCTCTAAACAAGCTTCTAAGAGGTTGGGTGTTCTGTGGCGCCTTCGTATTTTTTTTACGCCACCCCAGTTGCTTGCTCTGTATAGGGGTGTTGTTCGCCCCTGTATGGAGTACGCCTCGCACATCTGGGGGGTTCCATACAGCTCATCTTGAAAAGGTGGAGTCTAGGGCTTTTCGTCTTATCAACTCTCCTGCGTTTACTAACTCTCTCCAATTTCTTTCTTCCATTCGAATTGTTGCGTCACTCTCTCTATACTATCGCTATTACAACGGACACTGCTCTTCTGAACTCTCTCGTCGCATACCTCCTCCATTAAGAAGGGTTCGTGCGACTCGTCTTTCTACACAGTCTCATCCCTTCTCTGTCCAACTCTCCGACCCCAGACTTAACAGCTATGCTCAATCTTACATGTACTCTACTGGTAAAGTCTGGAACACACTCCCTTTATCTGTTTTCCCAACTTCCTTTGACTTGCACACTTTTAAACGCCGTGTATCGGGTCACGTCGGCCATTAGCGACCCCGAATCCGATTACTCCCCAACTCCGGTGGATATTGGTAGACCTTGGGTCTTTGCCCATCGGGAGGAGACATAAAAATATATATATATATATATATATATATATATATATATATATATATATATATATATATATATATATATATATATATATATATATATATATATATATATATATATATATATATATATATATACAAATACGATATTTCAATACAATTTTTTGACATTTGTATTTTTATTATTATTATTATTCACCTTTTATTTCATTTATGTCTGTTATTATTATTATTTACTTTTCTACCGTACTTAATTCGACTTATCATAACCTGAACTACCGAAGATTGCCGTGTGATACAGGCCTAACTGATAGATGGAACGTTGCCGTGGCATACAGGTCCTACTGCCTTATTACACCAATTTTTTTTTTTTTTTTTTTTTTTTTTTACCATACCCCAGGTAGGACTTTCGTCCTGTCAGTAGGATCTTCCGAGGAAGATCCTTGGTTTTCTTGGGCCCACGGCGGATACCGCTGGCTTGGCCAGGCCTATCGTGGATGCCGGAGATTATTAGTTAACAGTTGGCTTTCTTCTTTTACTTTGACCACTGAACCACTTTATTTATATTATTACACCATATATATATATATATATATATATATATATATATATATATATATATATATATATATATATATATATATATATATATATATATATATATATATATATATATATATATATATATATATATATATATATATATCTCTCGGAGAATCCAAGAGGGGCGGATTCCAAATATAGCCCCTCATCTACTCCTTCCCCCATCACCACTTGGGAGTTGGTGGCCTCCGGTGATGGGGTTGGCGCCACCAAGACCTCTATGCCGGCTTGCCCTGGTGCACGGTCTTCGTTTTTCATTAATTTCTGCAACATTCACGGTCTTTTTTCTAATCTCCACTTTGTCGAACACCACCTCTCTTCTTCTAGACCTCATCTCTTATTCTTAACCGAAACTCAGGTGTCTGAGTGCTCTGACAGCAAACCCTACTCTGTTTCCTCCTACTGTCTCTATCCTCAATTTTCAGCCAAAGGCGTATGTTGCGCATATGTGCGCAACAACGTTGTTTGTTCTCGTGTCTCTAATTTGGAGTCTTCTGAATTCTCAATTTTATGGCTCAAACTTTCTTGCAACTCTACAACTAAATTTATTTGTTCTGTCTACTTATCTCCTAACTCTACAGACTATCCAAAATTCTTCGACTATTTAACTCCAAAATAGAACACATTCTTTCTTCTTCTCCTTTCTCCGAAATCATCATTTTAGGTGATTTCAATGTTCACCACCGCCAATGGCTTTCATCTAGTTCTCAAGATCCAGCTGGTGAACTCGCCTTCCAATTTTCTATCCAGAACAACCTTGAGCAGTTGGTGCAACTCCCTACCCGTATCCCTGATCGTCTTGGTGATGAACCCAACATTCTAGACCTTTTTCTAACTTCTAATCCTTCTCCTTATACTGTTAAACTCTTTCCTCCTCTGGGTTCATCCGATCATCTTCTTATCTCCGTATCTTGTCCTGTCTCTTCAAGTCTTCCGCAAGAACGGCCCCCGCCCTCGGCGAGGAGACGTTTCTGGCATTTCGGTGCCACTAACTGGCCTGACTTGCGGTCGTACTTTTCTGATTTTCCATGGAATGATTACTGTTTCCGTGGGAGGGGTCCTCGGAGTGTGCAGAGCGCATAACTGAGGTGATTCTCTCTGGCATGGAGGCGTACATTCCATATTCTTTCCCTTCCACTAAACCTAATAAACCTTGGTTTAACTCTGCTTGTTCTCGGCTATCCGCCGCAGGGATGCTGCCTTCAGGGACTACCGTCGTCTTCAAACTCCAGAATCTCATGCAACTTATATTTCATCCCGGAATCGTGCAAAATCTATTCTTCGAGATACTAAAAACTCTTTTCTCCGTCGCAAATGCAATAATCTTTCTGGCTCCTCTTCCTCTCGCCCTTTCTGGCATTTTGCAAAAAATGTCAACTCTAACTTTGCTTCTTCCTCTTTCCCTCCTCTAGTATCTTCTGACGGTTCAACTGCCGTTTTGCCTTCCTCTAAAGCTGAACTCTTTGCTCAAACTTTTGCCTTAAATTCAACCTTAGACGATTCCGGAGCTGTTCCTACTCCTTCAACACCCTCTAACTCATTTATGCCTAAAATTGTAATTTCTTCTAAAGACGTCACTTCTACTCTCTCTGAGCTTAACACTAAGAAGGCGTACGGCCCTGATGGTATTCCTCCTGTGGTTCTCAAAACTTGTGCTTCCGAGCTTGCACCCTGCCTTGGTAAATTATTTCGTCTATGTCTTTCTACTTCAACCTTCCCTTCTTGCTGGAAACGTGCGCTCATTCAGCCTGTGCCGAAGAAGTGGGACCCCTCTCAGCCCTCTAACTATCGTCCTATTTCTTTAACCTCCGTTCTTTCTAAAGTTTTCGAATCTATCCTTAACAGGAAGATTTGGAAACATCTTAATTCTTCTAATCTTATCTCAGATCGCCAGTATGGCTTTCGAAAGAAACGCTCTACTGGTGATCTTCTTTCCCTTCTCTCTGACTCTTAGTCCTCCGCTCTTCGGTATTTCGGTGAATCTTTTGCTGTGGCGCTGGACATATCGAAAGCTTTCGATAGAGTCTGGCACAAAGCTTTGATTTCCAAACTTCCCTCTTTCGGAATCTATCCTCTCTCTGTGACCTTCTCTCTAATTTCCTTTCCGGTCGTTCTATAGCAGCTGTTGTAGACGGCCACCGTTCATCCTATAAATCTATTAATAGTGGTGTTCCTCAAGGATCTGTCCTATCCCCAACACTTTTTCTGCTTTTCATTAATGACCTTCTCTCTATTACTTCATCTCCTATCCACTCCTATGCTGATGACTCCACCATTCATTACTCTTTTCATTTTGAAAGACGCCCCTCCCAGCAACAGTTAATAGAGGCAAGGAGGGTGGCCTTGGAGCAACTAACCTCTGATCTATCTCTTATTTCAAATTGGGGCAAAGAAAACATGGTCGTTTTCAATGCCTCAAAAACTCAATTCCTCCATCTTTCTACTCGACACAATCTTCCACACAACTACGATATCTTCTTCGAAAACACGCAACTCAAACCTTCATCTCTGTCCTTAATATTCTCGGTGTTTCTTTTTCTCGTGATCTTTCTTGGAAAGATCACATTACCTCTCTTTCTAAACAAGCTTCTAAGAGGTTGGGTGTTCTGAGGCGCCTTCAATATTTCTTCACACCACCCCAGTTGCTTGCTCTGTATAGGGGTGTTGTTCGCCCCTGTATGGAGTATGCGTCACAGATCTGGGGTGGTTCCACACACACAGCTCTCCTGGAAAAGGTGGAGTCTAGAGCTTTTCGTCTTATCAACTTCTCCTGCTCTCACTAATTCACTCCAATCTCTTTCTGCCCGTCGAAATGTTGCGTCACTCTCTCTATACTATCGCTATTACAATGGACACTGCTCTTCTGAACTCTCTCGTCGCATACCTCCTCCATTAAGAAGGGTTCGTGCGACTCGTCTTTCTACACAGTCTCATCCTTTCTCTGTCCAACTCTCTGACCCCAGACTTAATCGTTATGCTCAATCTTACATGTACTCTACTGGTAAAGTCTGGAACACACTTCCTTCATCTATTTTTCCAACTTCCTATGACTTAGGCACCTTTAAACGCCGTGTATCAGGTCATGTCGGCCTTTAATTTGACCATCCTTCCGACTTTCCTCCCATCTCTGGTGGAACATTGGTAGGCCTCTGGCCTTTGCCCACCAGGGGAGAATATATATAAAAATATAATAATATATATATATATATATATATATATATATATATATATATATATATATATATATATATATATATATATATATATATATATATATATATATATATATATATATATGTAATACGGCAGTGGGCCTGTATGCCACAGCAACGTTCCATCTATCAGTTAGGCCTGTATCACACGGCAATCTTCGGTCGTTCAGGTTATGATAAGTCGAATTAAGTTACGCTAGAAAAGTAAAATAATAATATAACAATAATATAATTATAAAAATACTACTACTAATACTAATAATAATAATAAAAATAATAATAATAATAATAATAATAATAATAATAATAATAATAATAATAATAATAATAATAATAATAATAATAATAATAATAATAATAATAATAATAATAATAATAATAATAATAATAATAATAATAATAATAATAATAATAATAATAATAATAATAATAATAACAAGACGATATGCGTATTCCTACGGGATACGCTTATTGTCTTGGCTCATTATTTAAATAAATATTAAATATATATATATATATATATATATTATTATATATTTATTAAGAACTGGCTTGGTATAGTGGTAAAGTGTTAGTGTCTTTTAACAAATGTTGAAAAATGAAATTTAATAAACTTAATAAAATTTTTATTAAAATATTTTGTGAAGCAACACATCTTTAAATTATATATATATATATATATATATATATATATATATATATATATATATATATATATATATATATATATATATATATATATATATATATCATCGTCCAAACGAGCACGATGTTTCTATCACCACCGTCGGGATCGGAAATCTGAAGTACTTTCTACCATTTCTAATAACGTTTTCTTTCCTTTCCCTACACTCCAATGACTGATACGTTATCGGATTCCCTTCCAGACATCTCGTATGAATCGTCCGATTTTGGACCTTTTCTTGTGAACGACGATCCTCAGGCTCTTAAGGGAACGGTGGGCGGAAGTAGGTCACCCTTCCTGTGCCGAAAGTCACTCCCTCAGTACCTTCCCTCAGTAGCTAAGAGAAGCCGAGACTGTTGCACCCAAGCCCGAAAGGAAGGCGCATCTATTTTGCATTGTGATTCCGTTCCCATGTTAACCTTTGCACTATTGCCCCTTTGGAAGAGACACGTAGCCGTAAAGAGGTTCTTGCTTCCACCATGGTGCGAATTACAGAGGGGGTGCTGGGATCCTGCTTCATGAGTTCGTTCATTTTACTCGCATCCCTCTGCATACTCATCTGCCTGCAGATTCTTAAATTTTTCGGAGTAATTAGAGAATTTTTTTGGGGGGAGAGGGGGTTATGGCCACCTCCATCTGAGTATCTAAATTAGTTTATGATTTTCGTTAGCTTTAAATATATATATATATATATATATATATATATATATATATATATATATATATATATATATATATATATATATATATATATATATATATATATATATATATATATATATATATATATATATATATATATATATATATATATATATATATATATATATATATATATATATATATATATATATATATATATATATATATATATATATATATATATATATATATATATATATATATATATATATATATATATATATATATATATATATATATTATATATATATATATATATATATATATATATATATATATATATATATATATATATATATATATATATATATATATATATATATATATATATATATATATATATATATATATATATATATATATATATATATATATATATATATATATATATATATATATATATATATATATATATATATATATATCTGGTGGGCTTACTAAAATTTCAACCAGAGTTTGAGAGAAAATCGGAAACCATGGTCAAATTAGAGTCCGACATGTCCCGGTACATTGCGTATGAAGGTGAGTAAGTCGTAGAAAGTGGGGAAAATAAATGAAGGGAACGTGTTCCAGACTTTACTAATAGAGTACATGTAAGATTGAGCATAGCTTTTAAGTCTGGGGTCAGAGTGTTGAACAGAGAAAAGATGAGACTGTATAGAAAGACTTGTCGCACGAGCCCTTCTAAATGGAGGAGGTATGCGACGTGAGAGTTCAGAAGAGCAGTGTACATTGTAATAGAGATAGTATGTAGAGAGTGACGTAATAGTTCGATGGGCAGAAAGAAACTCGAGTGAATTAGTGAGAGCAGTAGAGTTGATAAGACTAAAAGCCCTAGATTCCACCTTTCAAGGAGAAACTGTATGAGTGGAATCACCCCAGATGTGTTAGGCGTACTCTATGCATGGGCGAACAACACCTATATAAGGAACAGCAACTGAAATGGAGTGAAGAAATTCTTAAAGCCCTTCAGAACACCTAACCTCTTAGAAGCTTGTTTAGAAAGAGAAGTAATGTGATCTTTCCAAGAAAGATCGCGAGAAAAAGAAACACTGAGAATATTAAGGAGAGATGGATGTTCAAATTGCATGTTTTTGAAGAAGATCTCATAGTTGTGTGGAAGATTGTGTCGAGTAGAGACATGAAGTAATTGAGTTTTTGAGGCATTGAAAACGACCATATTTTCTCTACACCAATTTGAAATACGAGATAATTCAGAGGTCAGTTGGTCCAATACTACACTCTTTGCGTCTATTAACTGCTGTTGGGAAGGACACCTTTCAAATTAAAAAGAGTAATGAAGGGTGAAGTCATCTCCTATCATCAGGAGTGGATAGAAGATGAAGTATAACAGAGAGAAAGTCATTAATGAAAAGCAGAAAAAGTATAAATATATATATATATATATATATATATATATATATATATATATATATATATATATATATATATATATATATATATATATATATATATATATATATATATATATATATATATATATATATATCGCATAGTTCGGTTTCGATCAGAGCCTGTATTTTACCATAGCTATACTAGACACACATTGCTTGCTATTCAGTATTCATGTAGCCACGCTACATTTAAGTTGTATTATTTATCATTTTAAATTATTTAAAATTAAGATCACCCTTTTTTTGTATGAAGAGAAGAGGCCAAGGAAGAAACCAGTGCACACTTCAATATTACAATTTTTTAGTAATAAAAAAAAATGAAATCTTGAAATTTTTTTTTTTCAATATTACATAAATTATATTATTCATTTCAAGCATAGAAATTATAATTAGTACAGATATCGATAATCGAAAAAAATGCTGACAAAAAAATTATTGGAACCAATTACCATTTTTCCTATAGCTTACATTCCTCGAATGGTGCGGTTTTAAATAGTACTGGAAGTTGATGAAACCAATTACCCGTACAATGTGAGGTATACCTGTATATATATATATATATATATATATATATATATATATATATATATATATATATATATATATATATATATATATATATATATATATATATATATATATATATAAAATCACAATCGCTCATAGGCAGAGCTTTATTTGAGGAGGTGGTGTTTAAATAATAGTGAAAGCATCAAAAATGAAAAATCATTCAATTTCCATTTATCGCAAATTTCGCAGGTGAATACAGAAGTGAGTTATAACAAGTGAGGGAGATTAAATTCGGCACGAAATACTGAAGTGGTGGAAGGAAGGAAGCACTACAACAAATATGCATAAATCAGCTGCCAATGTTTACACAAAACTATGTGCAGAGACTGGACATCCCTTGTGCATCGAGAACGCCGTTGAAACGAGACAAAGCACTAACGTTACTTTGTAAAGAATGGGCAATGTCTTTTGGCCTTTGAGTCGACCGTATCGAAAAGATATGAGAGCAGTACTACATATTATCGGCATGTGAATGGATAGAGTTAGATGAGCAGTTTAGATCAATAATTTAAAGTAGAAATAGGGCAGAAGCTAAGACAGAACCTTGTGGAACACCACCATTGACATTAAAGAAAGAAGTCGCCCTATCAACAACTGCTGATTTCTAACAATCAGAAAGAAAACTAGACATTAGTAGCAATGAGAAAGAGAAAGACCAAAGGAGAGGAACTTGCGAAGCAGCGACGCATATCCTACCCAGTCAAAAGTCTTAGATACGTCAAGTGAAAAGACACTTCCCATGGTCCCTAAGGGTGGAAAAATTTATTTCTTTGAGATAGGAAAATTTATCATTAGCAGAAATTGAACGCCAAAAGCCATGCTGATATCGGAAATAAGGGAATGGGATTCCATATGATCCAAAAATTGAGAGTTGAGAAGGGTTTCAGAGGTCTTAGAATACAAGTGAGAACTTTAAGCGACAGTTCAAAAGATCAGAGTGGCTACTTTTAATCAGAACAGGTTGTATAAATTATGCAAGCTCCAAACAGAGGAATAGTATTAGTACTGAGGCAGAGAGAAAATACTTGAACAAGGTACGGCACTACTTAGAAGCACACTCCCTCAAATCTAGAAGAGGAATGCCGTCCTGGCCGCTTGCCTTCTTAACGTTTATAGACTTCAGAGGTCCATTCACCTGATATATATATATATATATATATATATATATATATATATATATATATATATATATATATATATATATATATATATATATATATATATATATATATATATATATATATATATATATATATATATATATATATATATATATATATATATATATATATATATATATATATATATATATATATATATATATATATATATATATATATATATATATATATATATATATATATATATATATATATATAGAACCCAAATCATCTTTAGGGATAGTTAGGATAGAAGTTCCCCAATCAGCTCGATTAAAGTACTATGAGGTACTCTTAGGGTGGGATGGAGATGTTGGAGAGAAATTTAAATATGAAAATTAAGAGAAAAATATATTATTTATGAAGAGGACTATAGTGGTGAAATAAGATTAAAGGTGATCAAGAGCTGATTGAGCACATTTCGAAATATATGTAATTACTTTAATCAGATGCTCAAGACAGTTAAGAATACTGAATGATTCGGCCTTCTCCCCTCCTGGATAAATATGAGAAAACCTCAATCATTCAGTGTTTTGTACATCTAAATCTTCTAAATAGAAGAAAGATCCTGTTAATTGGGTGAGAATATGTAACTGTCTGGTGAGAGATAGCGAGATACTAAAAGTAGAAAATCTTTTCCATTGGGAGAACAGTAGTAGAAGAACAAGATTATTGTAGTAGTAGGAAGACAGATTTTAAGTCACAAAACATCGAATATAGGAAAGCTGAGATATTTCAATGTTACGGGAGTGGTAATGTTTATGTAGGCTCATATTCCACCAATGAAACAAAAATTATTGAATAAAGTATCATTAGATATATTGAAAGCTTTATAGCTTAGAATCTTAGAGTTATGTGATCAAATTTATCAATGAAAATGTTATTTAATTTTGCACTTAAACTGGTGCTTCGAAAGAGCTCAAGAAGATAAATTTTGCTTTACTTCGAATGATGCTGAATGAAAACAGAATTTATAAAATGCATTATTTATAAAACCATAAGAATTCTCTTTGTTTTCAGAGAATTTTTATCCTTATTAGATATAGTCAAAATTTGATATAGCGAATTCTTGAAAATAAATAAAATAAAATAAATATGAAAGATATAAAGTAAAACAGTGACACTGAGAAGCCACATGGAATTTTTAGAACTGCCTCAGATCTCAGAATTAAATTACCAACTTCTTTTGATGGCTTTTCGTGGATTATAATAACTTACAACTAAATTTTGCAAGTTAAAGACTTTATCCTGAAAGTGCACAGTTGAAATTAGCGATACATTTAATAATTTATGACATTTTTTTACTATGATTCCTTTTGAAAAATGTTGTTTCTTGAAGTTCCTTAATATAAAAATTATATATTTAAGAACGGTAGAGACAAAGAAATATATTTATTTGAAATATTATGGTAGTATAGTTTAAGGAAAATAAAATACCACAACTCACCTAAGAAATTGACTTAAAAGCTTTGTTTTACGAGAAAATGTAAATAATATCAAATTTTGAAATATTTTAAAAACCACACTGTATTTACTTAGACCATTTAAAAATAAAATGACTGAAGTAGAAGCGTGCAATGATGTCACAACGTAAAGATTGCAAGACAATCTTGGTGAAAAACTACTTTATAAACCTGTGATAAATAAATGAAATGAAATTTTTCCTTTATGAATAAAACCTGAAAATAGATACAAGAATATACAATATACTACTAGATGAAATAATCAAAATATATGGAGTTTTTATAGGATATAAAATTTGTCTCCTGGGTTCTTGATATTATAGTTGTTATATGAGGAGAGTTTGACAGTATCAAAACAGAAATACCTACAACAAAAACTTATCAGATATAAAGTAAACAATAGCATAAACAAAAAGTTAAATATTGGTTCGAAATAGGGTAGAAAAAAAACTTTGGTGTCAAGTTGATATTTTGTGAAAGTCTCTTGATTTTCATTCTTTGACCCAGTTCAGTTTTAGTTACACTGTAATATTTGTGGCGATGCTCTCATTTGTAGGGATATAGAAATATCGATAATTGATATTTTCAAATATATCAAACCAATTTAAACATAAGTTGCTTTTAAACGTCATTGTTCTATTATTTAATTAGGCAGATTACTTATTTTACACATGCACATACATACAAATCAACCGTACATTCACTACAAAGTTCAAAGTATTTACGTTAGTTACTATATGGCGATTAGCCCCTTACCTGTAAGTAGCCAGAATTTGATGTCGAAATGATAATTATTTGAAAAATATGAAGACATCGATTATCGAGTAAATACAGTATTATCAATATATCGAAAATCGTGAAAAATATCCACATTTTTTTAATAATCAATAGTTTTTGTGTATCTCTGGGTTCTACCATAATTTACCTTATAATTTATTTTCTGTTGAAAATTGGTTTAGGGTATTTGGTTAAAGATTTATATTTATTCATTAATTTTTTTTTCTAATTGTAAGTTTTGTTTTTGGAAATGTTTCAGATTTGCAGAATGTTTTAATCATTTGACAATTTTTATTACATCACAATAGGGTTACCAGGTGTCATAACAAAAAGATAATGAAGTTTTTTTTTTTTGTTGAATCAGTATAGGATATATGTAATAATGCTGCAATTTTATAAATACAATTTGTATATAATATGCTACTAAATTGTAAAAGAAATGCTGGAACTGAAGGCAGGACAACATCCTATGCCTCATTATCTACATTCAAATGGGCAATAAGGATGCAGGCATTCGCGTTGATGACGTCATCTGCACATGCGCAAGCTCACACCTTACCATGTGACGTAATGCTAGCACTTATAGCTTTTTCTAGCACTTTCTAGCATTTTATAGCACGTGGCATCCATGCTAGGCCATGCATTCCACTCGTCATGAGGGAGTGCCAGTGTCAGCGTCAGCTGACACTGACCGTTGAGGGGAGTGCCAATGTCATCGAATCTGGCACTGATTGTAAGACAACATTATATGCCTCATTGGCTACACCGGTGGTCCAATCAGGACGCAAGCACTCTCAATGATGACGTCACCTGCGCAAGCACGCTCACACTTCACCCTGTGACTTCATGCTAGCACTTTCTAAGTTTTCTAGCACTTTCTAGCACGTGGGGCATACATGCTAGGCCTTGCACCTCACTTAGCATGAGGGGAGTAGCAGTTACCAGCTTCCTAAGATTTAAATTTCTTATGTGCTTTCCAGTGAATTTCAGAAGTTCATAATTATGCAACGTTAATATAATAAATAAGCTGAATTGTTAGCAAAATACATTCAAGTGAACTGAGTATACTATATAATATATTACCTATGCTAAATAACATATTAATTATACATAAAAAGAACTGCCGAAAAATACTTATCGAATAGAGTGAGAGAATTAAAAATGAATTTACATTGTGAGCAAACATCTATATATTTAAAGAATTGTTTTGCTTGTATATTTTTCTTCCTCGCAGTTATTACAACTACTTAAAGGCTTTAAAATCAAATAAAGTGTAGTTAGTATTACTACCAAGCTTTCTTACAAGTAAACTTACTTTACATTTTTTTCTGGCTTTGTCAATCTTGGCAACCATAGTTTACGGGTGGCGAAAGAAAAGTAACAAGAAAAGATGAGGCAATATTAAAAAATTTTAATAAATATTTTTTAAAATCCTTTTCTCTATGTCTAGATTTTTAAGACCAGCTAGTAAATTTGTCAAGAGTATTTCTTCAGTCCCAGCCCTATAGGTATGAGTAATGCATTTTAATTATTTTTGTTTCTAAAAAAAAAAAGAATTGAGTAAAAAGTAGTGGGCTTATCAAAAACTGTCCATCCCCTCCCTTAGTAAATGCAGTTCTTGCTGGAAAGGATATATCAAATACCGAAACACCAACCGTAACAAACATAGGCCTAAAATGTATTTTTTAATAATAACATAAGTAAAACGAACAATGAAAAGTCAAATAGATTATCAAGACTGCTTCAGTTAAACAGCATAATTTGCTGATCCATCAGATATGTAACATGAAAAATAATCAAGCCAGATAACACGACATCAGGACTAAACATGCGAGAACAACCAACCATACTCAACAGCTTGTCAGTATACTGAGAGAAATGTATGTTCAAAATTAATATAAATATATGATTTTTAAATATATTGAATATTTAAATACGCACCTAGCTAGAAAATGTTTAAAAACAATATACCGATATATTAGAATGATTCAAATATAAATATATTTAAATATGTTTCTTGTATCATATCGGAAGACTTACTTAATCATACGCATATATTAACTTAAAAATATCTTGTATTTTAGCTTAAATATATTGGAATATTTAACTTAGTATACTTATATATTCATATTAGTAGTGTGTATTTTAGCTCAAATATATTTTATGCTTACTCTAATATATTAATAAGTTAAACTTACTCTTCACATATATTTAATTTAAATCTTTTTTTTCTGATTATATATATATATATATATATATATATATATATATATATATATATATATATATATATATATATATATATATATATATATATATATATAGAGAGAGAGAGAGAGAGAGATTAGTTAATAAAACCAAATATCTTTTTAAACGTTTAATTGGTAAAAAAGTAAATTTACAGGGGAGATATATTCCAGTAAAAAATTATTTTAAATTTAGATGTAAAACTATGTAGGATAAAACATGCTCATCAATGTAATTTGCTTGCATAACTTTACATTAAGAATATAAAATCTGTGCCTGAAACAAAATTAATTACGTATCTGAACAAACTACGGAAATTGATTTTCACTCGAACCTAGAAAACAGTAATTATAAACACCAGTTTTGAAATTAATAACATTTCAAACAACCTAAGTACATGACAATCACACCATTTAATAATATATTTATGGTTTCAATAAACAATGATTTTCAGTGCTATTTACATATTTTCAATAAAATTGTCTCTACACATTTTTCGCAGGTTGAAGTATTCATGTATAACAGTTACATTCTTTGGAAAATGAACTCTTACTTTATATATTATTACAAATTTTCTTTGACTGAAGATACATTATTTCTAATCTAATGGATCGCCCAAAGATTAACTAATGAACCCAGTTCATTTTAGACACATATACAGGGAGTATCATAACATGTGGGACACACTCGGACAGTGGACAAGGGGCATCTACACAATGGAAAAAAATTTTAAAAGCGTATGCCATACGGGCGATAGTTTGTGAGATACAGGGTGTTAAAGTTAACATGTTGATTACTATAGTTTTTTATGTATTAATCAAGTTGGATTTATGATAGTAGATACAATATTGAATTATAAAACACTAGCCAGTAATAAGGAAATGAAAACAACTGTATATAAAAAAATAAACACAATGTTACACTTGTGAAAATGCTTTCCATCATTTTTATTATTATTTCGGTTGTATTTTCATTTCCTTTCTTTTTACTATCTACAGTTTTATAATAGACTATGGTATCTATTGCCATAAAACCAACATTGTATGGGCATGACCCTAAATCCAACTTAATATATAAAAAATTAAAGCAATCTACATATTAACATTAACTTTAAAATCCTGTCTGAAACTATAGCTAATAAACAGATGTTTATACGGACTTTTTCTGGGTAGGTATCGCCTGTGCACTGTTAAATTGGGTCCCACATATTACGATCTTCCCTGTACATGGTAATTTTAAGTACTAATGAGACATTTATAATGGTATATGAACTGTACAAAATTTGAGATAAATCAAAATAACACACACTCCATCAAAAAAAGTGTGCATGATATCAAATATCAATCGCATGAAAACGATGTCATTAAAAACATTTACTCTTAACCCCAGTTGCTGCAACAATATTTAATACGAGATCGTTACAATTTCATAATTAAGAAGTAAATAACCATATTCTTTAGTGCATTTTATTATTTTTAAATTGCATAACCTACACTCTACAAGATCTAGTGTTAAAGCTTTCAATAAACCCTAAAATGGAATGCAATCCAAAATTATCACCAATAAATAAAATGTACTTTATCCTACTTGTTCCCTTTGTTACAATTATTCCAGTTCCTTTTAAACTAAAAAAAAGAGTTGAAAAACACAACTTTCCAGTTGAGAGTTTAAATTTGGTTATTATTTTTTTAACTTGCGAAATAATATAAAATAGAATTGCAAAATGAATCCGTTAATACATTTCTTACACTGAACACTTATATTCATGCAGCTATTTTAATAATTAATAACTGATAACTTATCAGAACTCCAATTTCCAAAACTTAAAAGGAAAGTGGAAATTAAATAAATAAAAAAAAAATTACAAACTTTCTCTAATATAATGAATCAAATAAATGAATATCTCAAACTGCTGAACTGCAATTATTGTGGTAAATGATCACAGAGATAAAACCTCACTAAATATATACATATTTATTACAGTAAAACACTATTAGTGGCGGCAACATGTATAAAAAAAATATAATAAAGTTTAGGTGGTGCTTTACACTGAAGAGTTTCGTTCCTTTTTCTTGGGTCAGTGTCTTCCTCAGTTTCTTTTATTCCTCTACTTGTCACCCAGTTTTCCAATAGCAAAACGAGAAGAGTTTTCTGAAAAAAAGTAAACCATTTGCATTTTTAAGGAAGAGATCAATATTAAATTTAGTTATTTATTTTTATATACAATTATTAAATTGCAAGGTAATATGAATTCCTAAACAAATTTCTTACACTGAACACTAATTTTCATGCCTTTACTCTAATGAATAATTAATATATAACTCACAACTTAAAACAATATCAAACTCATTTTAAAAAATTTACAAGGAAAGTGCAAAAAAAAAAAAAATAAAAAATTACAAACATAAAAATCTTACAAACTTTTCACACCTAAACCACTTGCACACAAGTATGTTATCTAGTGGCATTGTTATAAAAACATTACTTTTCCATTCTGGGAATAGCTATTACCACAATTCTCAAAAAAACTTTTATCGGAATCCATCCAATCAAAGAGTATCTAACTTAACAATATCGAAAACAATTGTAATGTTTACACATCCTACAAGAGTATATCCACTGTACGATTCTACATCTGGTCCTTTAGTTTGGGGAGTTCAACCAACAGACCCTGGGATTTTTTTTCCTTTGATCTCCTCTACACAATCAAAAAACCAATACTCATCTATCTTTAGTCAAAGTTTGTAACCATCACAAATATTCGTCAATAAGAAAAGTCTTTTAAAATTATATTAAAATTACCTGAAGAAATAAATTTCATTAATTTTGAAAACTTAACCATAAAATGGTTAATATAGATCCTGTTTGAAAAGTTCCTTTTTTTTGAATTTTCGCAGTATCAAAAACATTCCTTCACTTCACATCACTTTCAGTATTGACTATGTCCTGAAATATGATAATTTTTTTCAAACATTTACACAACTTACTATTCTAGTATATATATATATATATATATATATATATATATATATATATATATATATATATATATATATATATATATATATATATATATATATATATATATATATATATATATATATATATATCTATACTAGATAAAATGAATTGGTTAACATTTTCCAAATATTAACCAATGTTTTATTTTGCGTCAATGTTTATTAAAGAAAGATTAGATAATTTAGAGACTAATATTTCTGGTATGAATGTAGTAAACAGACTTACATACAGAATGCGAAATGGAGGCAAAAGAAA
>SEYY01008994.1:5000-10000 GCA_009176605.1 Armadillidium nasatum
TGTTGACAAAAGCAGACGCTCTTTATTTTAAGTTTCTCTGTCATTTCTGATTTATTCCTCCACATGTGCATGTAATATTTTGTGGTACACGTATATAGTTTGCTTGTCACAGGCTAAAGACGTAGTTAGTTTTGAATATGAGAGAATTTTGGAGATCCTGTTTAGGAACGTTGCTTGTATTATGATGCTCTTGCTTCGTGAGATTTAAGGGACTTTCAGATGTGTAAAGATTTCAATAAGATTAATAGTTTCCACTTCAAGCTCTAGTCGTAAGTAAGATAAAAGCCTTTTCAGCCCTTTTTTTTTTTTTTTTTTTTTATAAAGGTTTGCTATAAAGACTATTTGAATTTTTCTAAAGAATTTTCAAATGAAAATAGAATTAGCTTGAAATATCACGATAATAAACAGTTTTTTCCTTTAGTTTACAGTTTCCATTCTCATGCAATTCTTTACGTATATGTCGTAAACTTTATTCATGTATACAAACACAGGTTATTTAAACTCATTTAAGTATATATATAATATAATATATATATATATATATATATATATAATATATATATATATATATATATATATATATATATATATATATATATATATATATATATATATATATATATATATATATATATATATAATATTATATATATATATATATATATATATATATATATATATATATATATATATATATATATATAATATATATATATATATATATATATATATATATATATATATATATATATATATATATATATATATATATATATAATATATATATATATATATATATATATATATATATATATATATATATATATATATATATATATATATATATATATATATATATATATATATATATATATATATATATATATATATATATATATATATATATATATATATATATATATATATATATATATATCTATGTGTGTGTGTGAATGTAAGTAATACCTCTGAGAGTTTACATTTGTGTAGCCTCTACTCCTAAGTGTATGTCATTCTTAACTATTTTCAAACTTAATACTTAAATGACTTTCCCAAAGGAAGATGTAAAATATGTTTTTGTAAGGATTCGTTCCAGTAACTCTGAATAGGAGAAGAAGGAGGGACACTGAAAATCAATAATAGGATATATATATATATATATATATATATATATATATATATATATATATATATATATATATATATATATATAATATATATATATATATATATATATATATATATATATATATATATATATATATCTCTGGTGGAAAAGGCCAAAGGTCAACCAAATTTCTACTAAAGTAGCGAGTAAATCAGGAACCTGGTCAGATATAAGGCCGACATGTCCTGATACACGACGTTTGAAGGTGTGTAAGTCATAGGAAGTTGGGAAAATTGATGAAGGGAGTGTGTTCCAGACTTTACCAGTAGAGTACATGTAAGATTGAGCATTGCGGTTAAGTCTGTTGTCAGAGAACAGAGAAAGGATGAGACTGTATAAAGACGTGTCGCACGAGTTCTTCTCAAAGGAGGAGGTATGTGACGAGAGAGTTCAGAAGAGCAGTATCTATTATAATAGCGATAGTATAGGGAGACTGATGCAACAATTTGACATGCAGAAAGAGACTGGAGAGAATTTGTGAGAGCAGGAGAGTTGATAAGACGAAAAGACCAAGAGTCCACCTTTTCAAGAAAAGTTGTATGAGTGGAACCACCCTGGATGTTTGATGCGTACTCCAAATAGTGGCGAACAACACCATTATAGAGAGCAAGCAACTGGGATGGTGTGAAGAAGTTCTGAATACGCCTCTGAGCTGTTCTGGATGGAATTTCTAGGTGGGGTCATAGCAACTTTGTGAAATTTTACTCTTTAAAAACTCAACTTCTTCACTTCTCCCTCTTCGATGGCTCTCCGTTTTCGCCTGCAAAGAACATTAGCATTCTTGGTCTTGCATAAACACTAAATTGTCTTGGAAACCATGTATCACAATGGTTGCTAAGGCAGTTTCTAAGAAGCTGGAAATATTGTTCAGGTTGAGAGAATTTTCTTCTTTTGAGCAATTACTCCAATTATACAAGGGTCTTATTCGTCCTTGTATGGAATACTGTTCTCACATTTTTGGAGGGGCTCAGGTTCCTCCTCTCTTCTTTATAGGGTTGAGTCTAAAGCTAAAAGATTAATAAACTGTCCTCTACTTTCAAACTCTCTTCACCCTCTATCTAATTTCAAAAAAAAAAAAAAAAAAAAAAAAAAAATACAAACAAAAAAAACTCATAAGCACACCCTATTCTAGTATACTGTCTAACAATTAAAATAATATATATATATATATATATATATATATATATATATATATATATATATATATATATATATATATATATATATATATATATATATATATATATATTATATATATATATATATATATATATATATATATATATATATATATATATATATATATATATATATATATATATATATATATATATATATATATGATGTCTTGAAATGTTTGAACGTTGAGAAGAAAAGCGTCCCAGATGGTATCCCTCAAGGAGTTTTAAGAAAGTGTGCTTCTGAGGTGGTTCCTTCATTAGTTTAAGTATTCTCTCTATGCCTCAATACCAGTATTTCTCTCAGTGTTGGAAAAGGGCATTAATTTAGTCCATTTCGTAGAAAGCTAACAGCTATGACTCCTCAAACATCAGCTTTATAGCTCTAACTTGTATTCTGTCTAAGTCTTAGAAACCTTTCAAAACTCTCATTTCTTGGTTCATCTGGAATCCTATTCCTTTCTTTTCAACCATTATAAGTACGACTTTCTGCATTCAACTTGTACTAGTGACATACTTCCTATTTGACAGATTAAATGGTCTTCTACTCTTAGGAACTATGGGGAGTCTTGTGTGATGGCTCTCGACATATCTAAGACATATGAATGGGTATGACATTCGTTAATGCTTTCCAAAATCTAAACATTTGAATTTCCTTCTATTTGCTTACTATGTTTAGTTTTCTTTCTAATAGTTCCATTTCGGTTGTCGTTGATGGGGCGACATCTTTCTTTCTTTCTTGTCAATAGTGGTTTTCATCAGAATTCCGTCTTGATTACCATCTCAACTATTCATCTAATTTAATTCATTCATATGTCGATGACTCAACCCTTCATTCTTCTATTCATTTCAAATCTACTACATCTTCTTTCTAGAGTTTCTTCTCTTTTATTAATCTTTCCGTTTCCATTGTTATTGATCTGGATAAAATTTCTTAACTGGGTTAGTAGTGAAATAATATATATATATAATATATATATATATATATATATATATATATATATATATATATATATATATATATATATATATATATATATATATATATATATATACAAGAATTGAGCGAAAATAATATTTATCGTGTGGAAAATTAGGCCGTCCCACATGATTAGATTTTGTAATAGAACTTTCAGTAAATATAATTTAGTTTTGATTCACATATTAATATTTCGAAAAAATATTTGTTATGCTTATTGTAATTATTCTGAGAAATATTCGTGAAGAATATTGAACTCACTCGAGTAAAATTCTAATATTCTAACATTTTCTTCTCGTTTTACATTTATGCAATAAATAATGATTTATATGAACT
Source organism: Armadillidium nasatum (assembly GCA_009176605.1). NCBI lineage: Eukaryota > Metazoa > Arthropoda > Malacostraca > Isopoda > Armadillidiidae > Armadillidium > Armadillidium nasatum. Next base: position 8,662 of record SEYY01008994.1, read on the forward strand.
TGGATCTGTACTTAGAGTAATTTATCTCAACTCCGTTAGTGTCATCTGTCGTTTTCATTTTAATTTAAATTCAAAGAATAAAACTGGAAATTCTGGACGAGTTTTATTATTGCTTCAACTGATGATCTTAAATTTATATATATATATATATATATATATATATATATATATATATATATATATATATATATATATAATATATATATATATATATATATATATATATATATATATATATATATATATATATAATTTATTACTAGGATTGAAGCAGAATTTTTTCATGCACGTGAATCAATCACTCTACCCTTATAATCCTTTCCATTAATTCTGTTTGAAATAGGTATAGTCTAGAGCTTTTCGTCTCACTAAAATCAAAATTACTATTGATATTATGAACATGCTGGTTGCATGACTTCTCCTTTGATGATATCTTATTTCCACTTCTCATTCTTCTTTCAACTATAACCCTACACTTGACTACTATCCTCATTCTTTTCTATATTGGTCTATTTTGGTTAAACGTAAAGTTGACACTCCCCTTCATCCTGTGACCAATAAAAATTCTGTAATGACTTCGACATTCTCTCTTAGGCGCATTACTTATTAATGCTTATTATGTAAATTATACCATTGTTATAATCCTTGACGCTGCTACGTTCGAGATTAGTTAATCTAGATTTTGTTATAAAATAATACTTTACTTGAAATAATAAAGCCATAGAAGAACAGCATCCAAAATATATATATATATATATATATATATATATATATATATATATATATATATATATATATATATATATATATATATATATATATATATATATATATATAATATATATAGTATGAGCGATACCAAAATTTTACCGATACCGATACCGATACCTGAAAATATGCCGATACTACTACCGATACCGATACTTTACTCCTATACAAACTTTTTGCGGATACCGATACCGATACTGAAAATATACTATACCGATACCGAACCTATATTAAAAATATTTCCATCCCTATAATATATATATATATATATATATATATATATATATTATATATATATATATATATATATATATATATAATATATATATATATATATTATTATATATATATTATATATATATTATGAAAACATACCTTCATGAGACTAATTAACTTAGTTTTTCCTTCCAGGTGGAAATGTTAAGGGTCACTTCTGAATATTTAAATAAATATCATTTTAGTCCAAGAGTCTTTGCCTTGTATTGTTTTTGTAATAAAAAAAATAATACGTACTTTTTTTAAGCCTCAAACTATCAATCCTAGTATATTTTGTGAGAGTTTCCGGTCTTTG
>SEYY01008995.1:0-20000 GCA_009176605.1 Armadillidium nasatum
CAGCCTACAAGAATAAGTAATTTTAGTAAACAAAACAGAGCTTTCAATATTTGACGAATATTAACACGAAAACCTCTGAATGTAAACTATAATACTTCAAGAATACTCCACTCCGATACAATCACTTGCACTTGAATATGACTAGATTTAACGACTATACAAGTAATTGAACCGAATCCGTAGAATATTCTTTCAGTACGCAAAGGAAGATTTTGAACTCTTTGATGTTTGCCTCGAAATAAGACTATATCTTTAAACTGCACTATCGTTAAATATATAATCATAAACGAATAAGACACAACGAAAGGTCTAGAAATAAGGAGCAATAATTTTGCACGACTTGATTGTGAGACACAAAAAATCATAAAAGTATGAATTCAAAACTGGCAACCTTTGACTTTAACTCCAGTCTCCAGAAACATGAGCCTCTTTTCTAACTAGAAGAATATTTAAACTGGCAACTACCAATTATAATTTTTAATAATATATATATATATATATATTATATATATATATATATATATATATATATATATATATATATATATATATATATATATATATATATATATATATATATATATATATATATATATATATATATATATATATATATATATATATATATATATATATATATATATATAATATATATATATATAATATATATATATATATATATATATATATATATATATATATATATATATATATATATATATATATATATATATATATATATATATATATATATATATATATATATATATATATATATATATATATATATATATATATATATATATATATATATATATATATATATATATATATATATATATATATATATATATATATATATATATATAGTGTCGTTTAAAATAGTTACCAAAAATTTATAAAAATACGTTTTCTATAAAATAAAATAAAAAAAAAAACAATATTTCTGCATAACTTCTATAATTTTTATGTTAAAAAATAAGCAATTTAAAACTAATTAATAAAACAAATAAAGTTCTTTTTGTTATAAAAATAATTATTATTTATGTATAAATGTATAAACTATTAATTTAAAAAGTGAAACATATAAAATATAATGTATTATGTATAATAATGTCCCAAATTTTTAAGCCACTTTTTCCCTCCAAAATTTACCTTGCCACTAATTTTTTGGCGCCAACCTTTAAGGTAAAACCATTATAAAAATTATTATAAAATGTAAAACATATTTCTTTTATATTATAATATATTGTAATTTTAATTAAAAAAATGTTTATGTCAAAATTTCAAATATAATGTATTTTTATCTATAAAATTTAAATATATTATAAAATAATATTTTATTATTTAAAATACATAATATTTTGTATACTATTTCAATATAAATTTATGAAACTTTAATAATAGTAACTTTGTAAGTAATTTTTGTTAAAAAAAAAATAAAAAAAATGGAAAACTAGCTACTTTTCCTTACACCTTCCCAATTTTGAGATAATTTTCAGAAGGTATAGAAAAAGTAGTCAACTTTCACTTTATCCAAAGGGCAGAAGAAGAAACCGCCACAACAGACGAACTGTCCAAAAGATGACGTCCCAAGCAGAAGAAATTCCAACGCCTCTGCTACCAAAAGGAAACTCAGTTTGGCAGCCCATTTGCCCTCGACTGTGGTTCCTCCTTTAAAGCGGAGCCTTCCCTCCAAGACTACCAACTCTCCGAGGCTAACCAACCCTCCTGAGGCTCTAAAGAAAAGAGGCGGCATACCAAAAGCCTCTCATCGGCATTTAACAAAGATCCTCTCTCTCTCTCTCTCTCTCTCTCTCTCTCTCTCTCTCTCTCTCTCTACATATATATATATATATATATATATATATATATATATATATATATATATATATATATATATATATATATATATATATATATATATATATATATATATATATATATATATATATATATAAGCTTCTGTCTCTGCTGAAAAGGTAGGGGCCTTAATCCTTGACGGGATGGGCAGATTCATCCCATCTTCAACTAAATCTTTTTCTCCTCAAAATCCTTGGTTCGATGGCAATTGTTCTCTTGCCCTTCGGGAGAGAGACAATGCTTATCGTGAATGGAAAAACTCTCCTTCTCCTATCACTCTTGCTAATTTTCATTCAGCTCGGAATCGTTGCAGGGATGTTCTTCGACGGACTAAGCGTACTTTCATAAAAAGGAAGTGCGCTGACCTCCATGGCTCTCCTACTGATAAAAATTTCTGGCCTCTTGTCAAAAATATCTCTAACAACTTCTGTAAATCTGCCTTTCCTCCTCTTATTCGCTCTGATGGTTCTGTAGCTAATACTCCTTCTGAAAAGGCTAATCTCTTCGGCCTCTTTTTTTCATCTAATTCCACACCTGCTCGATTCTGGCATCACTCCTCCTACTCCTTCTCCTCTCAGGTGTCCCATGCCTCTACCTGTAATTACTCATGATCGGGTGCATGGGATCCTGAAATCTATGAACGTCAGGAAGGCCAGTGGCCCGGATGGCATTCCCCCTCGTGTTCTGAGGGAGTGTGCTTCCGAGTTGGCCCCTGTCCTCGTTCAGCTCTACTCTCTATGCCTTAATACTAATACTTTTCCTCTATGCTGGAAGCGTGCGTTTGTTCAGCCGATCCCGAAAAAAGGTAGCCGTTCAGACCCTTCTAACTATCGACCTATAGCTCTCACTTGTGTTCTATCTAAAATTTTTGAAACTCTCCTCAACTCTCATTTCCTGGATTATTTGGAGTCTCATTCTCTTCTCTCTGATCACCAGTATGGCTTTCGTCGCTCGAGGTCAACTGGTGACATACTTTCCTATCTTACTGATCTATGGTCTTCTGCCCTTAGGGACTTCGGGGAGTCTTGTGTGGTGGCGCTTCTAACTCTGTTCACTCTTCTCCTCTCTTATGCTGATGATTCAACTCTACATTCTTCTACTCATTTCAAATCTGCTCCCTCTTTTGCTTCTAGACTTGCTTCTCGTCTTCAACTTTCCGATTCCATTCTTGCCGATCTGGATGGGATTTCCCGGTGGGGTCATAGCAACCTTGTAAAATTCAACTCTTTAAAAACTCAACTTCTTCACATCTCCCTCTCAAAAACACCTCCTAACTTTCCTATCCTCTTCGATGGCTCTCCCGTCTCACCTGTAAATAACATTAACATTCTTGGTCTAAACATAAACAACAAACTGTCTTGGAAACCACATATTACAATGGTTGCTAAAGCGGCCTCTAAGAAGCTGGGAATTCCTGTTCAGATTGCGAGAATTTTTTTCTTCTGAGCAGTTACTCCAATTATATAAGGGTCTTATTCGTCCTTGTATGGAGTACTGTTCTCACATTTGGGGGGGCTCCGGCTCCTCCTCTCTTCTGGATAGGGTTGAGTCAAAAGCTAAGAGATTAATAAACTGTCCCCTACTTTCAAACTCACTTGACCCTCTGTCTCTGCGACGTGACGTTGGCGCGCTATCTCTTTTCTACAGGTACTACAATGGCAGGTGCTCGAGGGAATTGGCCTCTCGCATTCCTCCACCGTTGCGTCGTCCTCGTTGCACAAGGGGTGCCCTGCTTTCGCACCAATTTTGTGTGGACGTAGGAAATCCCAGGCTAGCTCCGTTGTGGTACCTCCTCTTTCCAGCCACCTCTATTCTGTGGAACTCTCTACCATCATTTATTTTTCCTCCTGTATTTAATCTTCCACTCTTCAAGGCTTCCGTCTGCGCCCACCTGAGGGCTGTGCGTTAGGTGTGTGTGTGTGTGTGTTTGAATGAGCTTTGTGCATGTGTGTGTGCCCCCTCCTTGAAAAGGGCTCTGCCCGTGAGTGGTGGCGTTCTGTAAAATATATATATATATATATATATATATATATATATATATATATATATATATATATATATATATATATATATATATATATATATATATATATATATATATATATATATATATATATTATATATACTTTATGTCTCCTCTCATGGGCAAAGGCCGGAGGCCTACCAATATCCACATGAGCTGGGAACTTTCAGAATCTGGTCGCTAATGGCCGGCGTGACCCGATATACGGCGTTTAGAAGTGTGCAAGTAAAAATAAGTTGGGAAAACAGATAAAGGAAGTATGTTCCAGACTTTACCAATCGAGTATATGTAAGATAGATCATAGCGGTTAAGTCTGGGGTCGAAGAGTTGGACAGAGAAAGGATAAGACTGTGTAGAAAGTCGTGTCACACGAGACCTTCTCAATGGAGGAAGTATGAGAAGTGAGAGTTCAGAAGAGCAATGTCCGTTGTAATAGCGATAGTATAGAGAGAGTGACGCAACAATTCGACGGGAAGAAAGAGATTGGAGAGAGTTAGTAAGAGCAAAAGAGTTTATATGACTAAAAGCCCTAGACTCCACCTTTTCGAGAAGAGCTGTATGTGTGGAACCACCACAGAAGTGACGCATACTCCATACAAGGGCGAACAACACCCCTATACAGAGCAATCAACTGGGGGGGCTTTAAAAAGCCACGAAGGCCCCTCAGAACACCAAACCTCTTAAAAGCTTGTTTCGAGAGAGAAGTAATGTGATCTTTCCAAGAGAGATCACGGGAAAATGAAACACCGAAAATATTAAGGACAGATGAAAGTTTGAGTTGAGTGTTTTCGAAGAAGATGTCGATGTTGTGTGGAAGACTGTGTCGAGTGGAGAGATGGAGGAATTGAGTTTTTGAGGCATTGTAAACGACCATGATTTTTTCTCCCCAATTTGTAATGCGAGAAATATTAGAGATCAGCTGCCCCAAGGCAGCCTTCTTGCATCTATCAATTGCTATTGGGAGGGACGTCTTTCAAATTGAAAGGAGTAATGAAGGGTGGAGTCATCTGCATAAGTGTAAGGGAGACGAGGTAATAGAGAGAAGGTCATTGATGAATATTAGAAAGAGAGTTGGAGATAGGACAGATCCTTGAGGAACACCACTATTAATAGATTTATAGGATGAACGGTGGCCGTCTACAACTGCTGTTATAGAACGACCGGAAAGGAAATTAGAGAGAAGGTCACATAGAAAACGATAGATTCCGAAAGAGGGAAGTTTAGAAATCAAAGCTTTTTGCCAGACTCTATCGAAGGTTTTCAATATGTCTAGCGAAACAGCGAAAGACTCACCGGAACCCCGAAGAGCGGAGGACCAAGAGTTAGAAAGTAGGAAAAGAAGATCATCATACTGCCGATCAGAGATAAGATTAGAATTAAAGGGTTTTCAAACTTTCCTGTTAAGGATAGATTCGAAATCTTTAGAAAGAACGTAGGTTAAAGAAACAGGACGATAGTTTGAGGTTTGAGAGGGATCCCAATTCTTCGGCACAGACTGAATGAGCGCACGTTTCCAGCAAGAAGGGAAGGTCGAAGTAGAAAGACAAAGACGAAATAATTTACCAAGGCAGAGTGCAAGCTCGGATGCACAAGTTTTGAGAACCACAGGAGGAATACCATCAGGACCATACGCCTTCTTAGTGTTAAGCTCAGTGAGAGCAGAAATGACATCTTTAGAAGAAATTACAATATTAGGAGGAGGAATAGTTTCGAAATCGTCTAAGGTAAAGTTAGAAGCAAAAGTCTGAGTTTAACTTTAGTAGATGGTAAAACGGCAATTGTCCCATCAGAAGAAACTAGAGGAGGGAAAGAGGAAGAAGCAAAGTTGGAATTGACATTTTTTTGCAAAATGCCAGAAATGGAAAAGGAGCCAGAAAGATTATTGCATTTGCGACAGAGAAAAGAGTTTTCGGTATCTCGAAGAATAGATTTTGCACGATTCCGGGATGAAATATAAGTTGAATGAGTTTCAGGAGTTTGAAGACGACGGTAATCTCTGAAGGCAGCATCCCAGAGGCGGATAGCCCGAGAACAAGCAGAGTTAAACCAAGGTTTGTTAGATTTAGTAGAAGGGAAAGAAAATGGAATGTACGCCTCCATGACAGAGAGAATCACCTCGGTTATGCGCTCAGCACTCTCCGAGGGACCTCTCCCACGAAATTAATAATCATTCCATATGAAATCAATGAAGAACAACCGCAAGTCAGACCAATTAGCAGCACCGAAGTGTCAGAAACGTCTCCTCGCCGAAGGCGGGGGTCGTTCTAGAGGAAGACTTGAAGTGACAGAACAAGATACGGAGATAAGAAGGTGATCTGATGAACCCAGAGAATGAAAGAGTTTAACAGTATAAGGAGAAAGATAAGAGGTTAAGAAACAATCAAGTATGTTGGGTTCATCACCAAGACGGTTAGGGATACGGGTAGGGAGTTGCATCAACTGCTCAAGGTTGCTCTGGATAGAAAAGTTGTAGGCGAGTTCACCGGCTGGATCATGAGAACTAGATGAAATCCATTGGAGGTTGTGAACATTGAAATCACCTAAAATGATGATTTCGGAGAAAGAAGGAGAAGAACAAATATTCTCTGTTTTGGGGTTTAAATAGTCGAAGAATTTTTTTTATAATTAGTAGAATCAAGGGATAAATGAACAGAACAAATAAATTTAGAAGTAGAATTGCAAGAAAGCTTAAGCATAAACTAGAGAATTCAGGAGACTCAAAATAAGAGACATGAAAGCAAATTACATCGTTGCGCACATATGCACAATAACTGCCTTTGGCTGAAAATTGAGGATAAAAACAGTAGGAGTTAACAGAATAAGCTATGCTGTCAGCATACTCAAGCACCTGAGTTTCGGTTAGAAACAAGAGATGAGGTTTAGAAGAAGAGAGATGGTGTTCGACAAAGTGGAAATTAGAAAAAGACCGCGAATGTTGCAGAAATTAATGAAAAAGAAAACCATGCACAAGGGCAATCCGAACGCCGGGTCATGGCGGCACCATCCCCATCATCGGAGGCCGCCAACTCCCAAGTGATGAAAGGGTGAGGGGTGGATGATGGGCATTCTTTGGATGCCGCCCATCGAAGCATCTCCGAGGCAGCTCTGAGTTTCACCAATTTGTTTTTTGTTTTGTTTTATAAAGGTAATGTAAGAGTATGCTCTTGTATATTTGTGGAAACATGTGAAGAAATGGGGTGGAGAGGTAGTAGGAGCACAAACACTCCAATGTGAGGCGAAGGTACTCTAGAGACCCTCTGAGAATGTGAAACGCGAAAAAGGAACGACCCAAAGGGCAACGAAGTGAAACGGAATGGTCTAGCCTATCCTATCACTCCGTGGGTTATGATCAATGGAGAGGTACTTACACCGCTTCGAACGGAGCTACGTCCTCATATATATATATATATATATATATATATATATATATATATATATATATATATATATATATATATATATATATATATATATATATATATATATATATATATATAGATATAAAGTTATTAATACACACCACTATATAAATATTTACGAAGTAATTAACCCTGATTTAGACACGAATCTTTTCTTCAGAATTTAGATCATAAAGTGATTATGAATAAAATACTAAAAAGTAAAAGAATTAAAACGAGAGTAACAAGAGCTAAAACCGAAGGAAAACATTATTACTATTAAAAAACCCGAGCTTTCGACTCCATCATCCGGGAGTCCTTATTCAAGGGAATCGAAAGAAAACTGTAGAAAAACAAATGTTTTAAAATAGAGACATATTTAGTTGGTTTATCAAATATGTGAAAAAATACCTACTAATAATTTTATGTGTTCTTAAGTATATTTTTATAATATGTATTGTTTTTTAAAATGCTATTTAATAAATTGTCAATTGAAAAATCTCCCTTATCCCTGTTAATATTAGGTATATTTTTAATTAAAAATGATTCCAAAAACTTTCTATTATTTGTAGTAGAGCAAGGAATACACAAATTTATGGTTTTTGCATCTATATAGTGGTTGTGATCCGATCTATGGATATGTAAGGCAGAGTTAGGGTCACAGGTGTTATATATATATATATATATATATATATATATATATATATATATATATATATATTATATATATATATATATATATATATATATATATATATATATATATATATATATATATATATATAATTGTAGGACTTTGATTACATCTATTGCATCTGATCTGAAAAGCAATCTGATATCTGATCTGAAAAGCAATTAGTCCCAATATTCCATTATAATGGATTTGAAATTATAATATTTAATTAAATATTTACAATCTTTTAAAGAAGAAAATTAGTTACTTTTAATTAAAAAGATCATTAAGCAATTTAATACTTTTCTAATTTTTATTACTATTATTATTATGATTCATGCGTATTTCATCTAAAATAGTAATGTCACTAATACGAAATTTTTGACATTGGAGCGGTTATTAAAATCCGAACCTATTCAGAAGAGATTTCAAAATGTTATTACATAAAATTTTAAAAACTAAAACAAATAATAAATTCTTTTGCATTTCGGATAGGGCTACCCGTAAATCGGATTCCGTTAAAATTCAGTAATTACCATCAATTTTAAAAGGAAACGTCGGTGTTGGAAGATGATTTTCCTACCAACAATTTTAGATGGAGATTATCGGAACAGTCCGAAGGTTAATTTTCAGAACAGTCATATTTCTTATGGAATATCCATAGTATCACTAATCTGCAGAATACCAAAGGAAAGGCCTTAAGAATAGGAGAACCGTCGGTTTGAGCAGAATCAAAACATTGTAAGTGTATATTCTTTTATTAAAGATTTTTCTCATATATTCGTTATCATTCTCTTCATTCTTCCAGAATATTTTAAAAGTACATAAAGCAAACTCGAGATTATTTAAATATAAAATGAAAATTATCATAGCTAAATCTCTCACAGTTGATCAAAAGTCACACCTGTCTATTATTGCCTCTCGCTTAATTATCAGCAGCCATTGCTAAGTTAATAACTTTTCTCTTTGACCTCTAAAATGTGAGTATGTTATGTATTATAGTTTCCTATTCGTTTGGTAGGGAAGAAATTCGAGTGAAAAAGAGTGAATGTTAAAATGAAATGTTAAAAAAAAAAAAAATAAAATAAATAAATAAATAAATAAATAATTCTGTTGAAAACACCGTGGAAATTCAAGAGTTGCTAAATTCGCTACAAAATATCTAAGATGTAAAAGCAATGGTGAAATACGTGAAACTATAATTGGATTAAATTGGTATATTCCTGATACAATCTCTTACTCCCGAGATGAATAAATAAAAGTATGTTAAGAGGGGAAATGAACGGATTTGTTAGTGAAGTCTTTCAATGGTGGGAAGGAAACACCTTATCCGGTTTTCACTTTGAAGAAGAAAGAGAGAAAGGATAAAAAAATCAGAAATGTCAAAAAATAGTTAATCATATAGACTAAAGACGTTTAATTCAAAAAGAACTTTGTTGGGAGAGAAGGACTAATCAGATGACAAATTGATAGAAAATAGAAAAAGTTTTAAAAAAATCAATAGGTATAAAGAATCAAAGTCTTAAATAAAGTCAAAAGGGTATGAAAAAGGAAATCTTAAAAGTATCGAAAAATCATGCTATCAGAAAATGTTAAATACAGGAAAATAAGTATATTGTAAATCAGTTTGAAATTTGGGTGTTAAAAATATGACAATGTTTTATTATTACAGTTGGTAAATTGTTTTATTATTACAGTTGATAAATTACTCGACAAATTGGTACATATACAGCTCTCAAATTACTTATACGAAAATGAACTACTTTCACAGACCCAGTTTGGATTTACAAAAAATCGTAGTACAAAAGATGCGCTAAATCTTCTGAATAAGCAAATATGCGTATTATTACTTTTAAACTTTTCAAAAGCATTTGATGTCGTTCCGCACAACTTACAATTAAATACCCGACCTAACCACTTAGCTCCACATTATCTCAAAATCACAAATTTTGTTATCCCTATTATAGTAACAATTTTAAGCATTATTACGGATCATATTGTTATTTATTTTGTAATTTTTATTTTTGAAATTAATATTAATATTATTATTAAATTTATTAATGTTACTTATTTTACTATTGTTATTATTATTATCTATTATTATTATTATTATTATTATTATTATTATTATTATTATTATTATTATTATTATTATTATTATTATTATTATTATTATTATTATTATTATTATTATTATTATTATTATTATTATTATTATTATTATTATTATTATTATTATTATTATTATTATTTTGTAAAAATTGGATAGGCTTGGCGTTTCAAAAGACTCCATAAACTGGTTCCGGTCATATTATCTAGTAGAACACAATACGTGAAGTTAGGAGATGTCTCATCCTCCCTCGCCCAATTCTCAAGGAATGCCTCAGGGATCTATTTTGGGTCCACTATTCTTCAACATATACACCAATGACTTCAAAAACTGTCATAATTCTTTACATTTACAATACGCTGATGATACCGCAATTCTAATAACAGACCGTAACACGTAACATAGATACACTAAACACAAAAGTAAATAATGTATTAGAAAATATTGTAACATGGGAAGAGGCAAACTGGTTTTCCCTTAACCTACAAAAAAAAAAACAATCCTTGATAATGACAAACGTTAAAACTCCTATCAAGCTAAATGTCATGGCAAGAGATACACCCATAAATAGAAGTACATCTGTAAAATTATTAGGAGTTATTTTCAATGAGAAACTTTCCTTCAAAAAACACATAAATAGTCTTATTAGCAAACTTGAATATGCTACTTACTCATGCATTCCTAAAGATAAGAAACATTATTCCAAAATATGTACTAAAAAATCTATATTACAGCCTTGTTTACCCTCACCTATTGTATAACTTATCAGTATGGGATGTGCAAGTGTATATCTGCTACAACCCTTAATAAAACTACAATCACAAAAATAAAAAAAATAATGGTATAATATCTGGATCACGCAATTGCTATGAACAAACAAGCCCACTTTTAAAACAATTATTCATACTCAAACTATACAAGATATGCTCACTCTTACAATACTACCAAAATTTTTAAAATCATAAACGGAATGTCAAATAAATTTCTGTAAAATTTAATAATGCATAACCAAAATGTAAGAAGACTAAATTTGTGCAGCACACGCTCACATACGCTAAGTAAAACAAAGTACATATTTACCAAATCTCGGAGAACTATATCATACAATGGCATTGAAAAATGGGATGATCTTCCAAAAAACATTCAAGAATTATCAACACTTCCCATATTTTGCAAACATGTCAGAAATCACTTGCTATCAAAATACTAAAATACCCAACCTAACCACTTAGCTCCACACTATCTCAAAATCACAAATTTTGTTATCACTATTATAGTAACAATTTTAAGCATTATTACGGATCATATTGTTATTAGTTTTGTAATTTTTATTTTTGAAATTAATATTAATATTATTATTAAATTTATTAATGTTACTTATTTTATTATTATTATTATTATTATTATTATTATTATTATTATTATTATTATTATTATTATTATTATTATTATTATTATTATTATTATTATTATTATTATTATTATTATTATTATTATTATTATTATTATTATTATTATTATTATTATTATTATTATTATTATTATTATTATTATTATTATTATTATTATTATTATTATTATTATTATTATTATTACTCCTATTATTATTATTATTATTTTTGCTATTATTATTATTATTATTATTATTATTATTATTATTATTATTATTATTATTATTATTATTATGATCAATATTAATATTCTTATAGCTGTAATAATATTTAGCTTACAGTTATCTCAGTATTATAAATGTTATAGTAATTTTTTTTTTTTCTTTTTTTTTTTAAATAAACAGATTAGGTTAAGATCACGACTATAATGTATTATAAAATTAATTATTATAAAATTTACAATATTCCAAATTTGGAATATTATTTATGTATGTTATATTTATAATTTTAATGGACTCAAAGGACGAATTTGTCTCCCCAGAAACCCATTTCAGTTTAGTACCAAAACATGTAAAGTACACGATACTTGTTTATGTAAATTTATAACTAAAAAAAATAAAGATTATTATTATTTTTAGAAAATTTTCAAGATTTAAAACATTTTTTGATGGTTAGTATTTTAAATAGTAGACTTAAGTAGAAACACCTCCTGTTATTATTATTATTATTATTATTATTCTTCTTCTTATTATTATTATTATTATTATTATTATTATTATTATTATTATTATTATTATTATTATTATTATTATTAAGTTCATATCTCACGGGCATTGCCCTGTTCGAGCGGGGGAACTTTTCTAGGTAGATTTTACTTTGGATCACCAAGTGGGATCGAACCAGAGCACTCAGGCACGTGGGTCAATCAATCTAGCGTTATTACTATTATTATTATTATTATTATTATTATTATTATTATTATTATTATTATTATTATTATTATTATTATTATTATTATTATTATTATTATTATTATTATTATTATTATTATTATTATTATTATTGTTATTATTATTATTATTATTATTATTATTATTATTATTATGCAGCATTAATTTGTAAACAGAAAATTTGTAAAAGTAAATGACCCCTTTGCTCTTACTTATGTTTTAGCCAATGGCACTCTTGATCATTCTCGTTTTTCCAAGAGTGCCTGGCACCATTCTTCCCCTTCTGAACCCTTTTATTTACTTATTTACTTCAATGTTAATGCATTTATTGTTTTTTGAAATAACAACAAAACCTTTATTTAGTCATTTTCGAAAATAAACAAAACACAATTTTATTTTTGCTTCTTTCAACTAAATCCATTAACCCAAATGAATATTTATTCATAATATACAAAAAACTTTATATATATATATATATATATATATATATATATATATATATATATATATATATATATATATATATATATATATATTATATATATTATATATATATATATATATATTTATATATATATATATATATATATATATATATATAGTATATATAAATATATTAATTATACTATCAAAGAGATCTTGATTTATTCAGTCAGATTTATTCACAATATACAATAACTTTATATATATATATATATATATATATATATATATATATATATATATATATATATATATATATATATATATATATATATATATATATATATATATATATATATATATATATATATATATATATATATATATATATATATATATATATACTATTTCGTCTTTGTCTCTCTACTTCAACCTTCCCTTCTTCCTGGAAACGTGCGCTCATTTAGCCTGTGCCGAAGAAGGTGGACCCCTTTTAACCCTCCAACAACCTCCCATTTCTTTGATCTCCGTTTTCTCTAAAGTTTTCGAATCAATCCTTAACAGGAAGATTTGGAAACATCTCAATTCTTCTAATCTTATCTCAGATCGCCAGTATGGCTTTCGTAAGAAACGCTCTACTGATGATCTTCTTTTCCTTCTCTCTCACTCTTGGTCCTCCGCTCTTTATTGTTTTGGTGAATCCTTTGCTGTCGCGTTGGACATATTGAAAGCTTTCGATAGTCTAGCACAAAGCTTTGATTTCTAAACTTCCCTCTTTCGTTATCTATCATTCTATCTGTGATCTTCTCTCTAATTTCCTTTCAGATCTTTCTTTAACAGCTGTTGTAGACGGCCACCGTTCTTCCTTTAAATCTATTAACAGTCGTGCTTCTCAGGGTTCTATCCTATCGCCAACACTTTTTCTACTATTCATTAATGATCTTCTCTCTCTAAATTACTTCATCTCCTATCCACTCCTATGCTGATGACTCCACCCTTCATTACTCCTTCCAGTTTGAATGACGTCACACACAACAGTAGTTCATAGACTCGAGGAGGGTAGCCTTGGAGCAATTAACCTCTGATCTTTCAAGTATTTCAAATTGGGGCAGAGAAAACATGGTTGATTTCAATGCCTCAAAAACTCAGTTCCTTCATCTCTTCAATAGACAGAATCTACCACACAACTATGGTGTCTTCTTCGAGAACACACAACTTAAACTTTCATCTGTTTTAATATTCTCCGTGTATCATTTTCTCGTGATTTTTCTTGGAAAGATCACATTACTTCTCTTTCTAAGCAAGCTTCTAAGTGGTTGGGTGTTCCGAGACGCTTTCAGAATTACTTCACGCCACCTCAGTTACTTGCTCTCTATAGGGGTGCTGTTCGCCCCTGTATGGAGTATGCGTCATACATCTGAGGTAGTTTCACTCATACAACTCTCCTTGAGAAAGTGGAGTCTAGGGCTTTTCGTCACATAAACTCTTCTTCTATTACTAACTCTCTAAAATCCCTTTCTGCCAGTCGAATTGTTGCGTTACTCTCTTTACTATCGCTATTTCAACGGACACTGTTCTTCTGAACACTCTCTTCGCATACCTCTTCTAATGAGAAGAGGTCGTGCGACACCCCTTTCTACACAATCTCATACTTCCTCTTTCCAGCTCTCCGACTCCAGACTTAACCGCTATGCTCAATCTTATACGTACTCTACTGGTAAAGTCTGGAACACACTCCCTTTATCGGTTTTCCCAACTTCCTTTGATTTGCTTACTTTCAAGCACCTTGTATCTAGACATGTCGACCTTCTTCAACCAAGATAGGATTTTTCCAAACTCTCCTGGAATTTGGTATGCCTCTGACTTTTGCTAACTGGAGGAGATATAAATTATATATGCATATATATACATATATATATATATATATATTATATATATATATATATATATATATATATATATATATATATATATATATATATATATATATATATATATATATATATATATATATATATATATGTATTAGTGATGGATCGGATGTCATATTTTCTCATTTTCGGATTTAGATTTTTTTTTTTTTTTTTTTTTTGTGTGTGGATGCGGATGCGGATGCGGATGTTGAATTTTCGAAAATACGGATGCGGATGCGGATGTTGAATTTTCGAAAGTGCGGATGCGGATGCCAATTTTGATGAGGACGCGAATGCACATGCCACACATATATATATATATATATATATATATATATATATATATATATATATATATATATATATATATATATATATATATATATATATATATATATATATATATATATATATATATACACAGGGTGTCCCATAAATTTCCATACATAGGAGTTTTAACGTATGTATTTTTTTTTCAGATATCCAATATGGTGCGTTTGACTAAAGATCAACGAATTGACATTATCATGATGGTCGGTTCAGGAAGCTGTCGCATGGTTGCAGCCGACTTTAACAGAAAACAGGGGACGACCATCACACACGACACTGTGGTAAAACTCATCGTAAAAAAAAAAAAAAAAAAAAAAAAAAAAAAGAATCTGTTACAGAACAGGCGAGAAACGTTGGCAGACCTATTGCCAGAGATGAAGGCACAACAAGTAGTGTACTCTCCGCATTTACACGGAGTCCCAAGAACGGTATACGACGGTTGTCTGCTACAACCGGTGCCAGCAGATCAAGCATCGGCAGCATTTTAAAAACAAACAAATAGCCTCCACAAATTGCATTTGGCATAGCAAATGTGTGAAGACGACCCGGATAGACGGCTGGAATTTTGTGAGTGGGTATTGAACAAATTTCAAGAGGATGCACTTTTCTCAGCAGGCATATTGTTTACAGACGAAACAAACTTTTACGACAATGGAGACGTGAATCGACAAAATGTACGTTATTGGAGCACTACAAACCCTCACTGGCTGAGCCCAACAAAGATGCAGGGTGCTGATAAAGTAATGATATGGACCGGGATATGGGGACACAGGGTTATTAGACTATTTTTCATTGAGGGGAATCTTACTGCCGATAAGTATCTAAACATGTTGCAGGAAAATGTTTTACATTCCATTTTAGACGAGGATGGTAACTTTCCGGTGTACTTTCAGAAAGATGGAGCGTCACCTCATTTCAGTATTGACGTACGTGAGTGGTTACATTATCAATTTCCATGTACTTGGATAGGTCGGCGTGGTTCTGTGGAGTGCCCTCCCAGATCCTCAGACCTTACCCCACTTGATTTTTTCTTCTGGTGGCATGTTAAGGCTGTGGTGTATCGGGAAAAGATACAAAACATAATTCATCTCAGGCAGCGTATCACCGACGCCGTTACCGGCATAACTCGACATGTGCTTGAACGTGTTCTTCAGCAGTGGAGGACAAGCATTGAATTGTGTTTAGAGCGCAATGGCGTTCATGTAGAGCATATTATGTAAATAAAAATGGTTTCACGTTTACATGTATTATTTCCCTATTTATAATTGAGATAGCTTCTTTCCTAGTGAACCTTAATCTAATTAGAAAGGTTAAAGCCAATACTAAGGGTTTCCACATACACATTTAATACACTGTGAATGTTTAACACCAAATCTCGGTGCGTCTTCAGCACAAACTAAATTTTACAATTTTCTATTTTAAATTACAATCAAAATATAAATTCCTTAACTATATATAAACTATTTAAAATGATAATAATTGCAATAAAATAATAAAAAATAATGTAATAATATTGATATTGAAATAACATAAATAAAAATAAAAAGGCTGAACTATTTTGGGAAAAAGGACTTTATTATTGAGGTGAAAAGAACAATAGAAGAGCCTTGATCATTTAAAGATGGGCAATGAGTTTTTATATTTAAAACTTCAAAATCCTACTATCAAGAAGGGAAGATGCATGTTGAAGAACAGAGAAATTAGATGAAGAAAAAGGAGGGTGGGTATGTCCATAGTTTTTTATGGCAGAGTGTACAGGAGAGCAAAGAGGATGGTCTGTTCTAAAAGAAACTTCTATTCTTATCAATCCTTACTTTCAATTTTAGACCAGTTTGGCCTACGTATACCGCATTACAGTTGGTACACTTAAATAAATAAATTAAGGAGGATCTGAGAAGCATTGGGTGAGATTCCTTGTGTCTGAAGAAACTATAAATTGAGAGGGAGTTATAATTTATAAGAGTGAACTAATGTTGCGTGATTGTAGCTTTAATTATAGTAAAAATATATCTATTAAGTTGAGATGTAAGTGATCCTATATACGGAAGTTTTAAGTATATTTTTTTTTGAGTACAGTAGGAAAATGAAGGGTTGGTCTTAAGATATAAGTGAGACACTCGTTAATTAATATTTTTTCCACTTGGAACTTTGGGAATAAATTAAAATGGAAATTTATTTTCAAAAATTCCATCTCTGTATGTAATATATATATATATATATATATATATATATATATATATATATATATATATATATATATATATATATATATATATATATATATATATATATATATATATATATATATATATATATATATATATATATATATGTATATATATTTCTATCACTT
The DNA here is from genome assembly GCA_009176605.1 of Armadillidium nasatum. Classification (NCBI taxonomy): domain Eukaryota; kingdom Metazoa; phylum Arthropoda; class Malacostraca; order Isopoda; family Armadillidiidae; genus Armadillidium; species Armadillidium nasatum. The sequence continues at coordinate 17,428 of SEYY01008995.1, forward strand.
GTTTTTCAAGTTATTCGACGTTCCAAAGTCATCTTGAGTAGTCTTGGTAAAATGGTAAATGGTAATGATTAACTTAGAGCAGGGATCTCCAAACTTACGGGCAAGCGTCAAGAACATTTCTTCGCGGAGGAGATAGCTGATGCGCGTGCTGTGCATTACGTACTGTTACGACTACTTACGACCTTGCTAAATGCATAGTGTTTTGTGACTATAGCTTCTTAGTGAAAATACAGTGTGTTAAATTGTGAGTGTTTTATTTAATTAAAAGTGTCTTAAAGATAAATCCAGTGCATTTTGTTTGCCCAGAACCCCTGCTCTTAATAGTATTAAATGGCATTATTTTGATTTGAAGTTACGTCCTTGTTTTGTGGATTTGTATAAATATGAAAAAGAAACGAAAAATAGATAGTGAGTGCAGAACATTTAAAGAGCAATGGGGATATCAATATTTCTTGATTGAGTCAAGTAATAAGGCAATGTGTATAATTTGCAATGAAACAATATCAGTCCTCAAAGAATGCAATATAAAACATTTAAACATTTTCAGAATTACTCCAAATTTAGAGAAAGCCCACGGTTAGAAAAATATGAACCTTTGAAGCGCGGGTTGAAATCTCAGCAATTGTTGTTTACGAAAGTAAATGCTGAACAAGAAGCAGCAGTTCGTACTAGTTTCCGCGTAGCTCATTCAATAGCGAAACATGGGAAATCATTTGCAGTCGGAGAATTAATTAAGGATTGCATGATTGCAGCAGCAGAAGAAATGTGTCCAGAAAAAAAAACTAATTTATTTTAAAACATCAGTTTGACATCGAACATTGTGGCTCGAAGAGTAGATGATATTGCAGAAAACATATTAACTTAATTGTTCTTGCAAAAATCGACATTAGAGTGGTTTTCTTTGGCCCTGGATGAGTCAACAAATGTTTCAGATACTTCTCATGTGTTACTTTTTATTCGAGGGATAGATAAAAACTATGAAGTGTATGAAAATCTTCTTGATGTTTATAACATTCACTGCACCACCACTGAAGAAGATATTTTTAAAGGAGTTGAAAATGCTGTTCAGAAAAACAATCTTCAATGGAAAAACTTGAAGTGTATCACTACTGATGGTGGCAAAAACATTTGTGGAAAAAAATAAAGGTGTCGTTGCTCTCGTATCAAAGATCGTAGAAAATGACAGAGGTTCAAAACCATTAATTATACATTGCATCATTCATCAACAGTCTTCGTGCGGAAAATGTTTGGATATGTCAGAAGTTTTAAAGTCAGTCATGTCAGCTGTTAATTATATCAGATCATATGAGCTCAATCATTGCCAATTCCGCGAGTTTATTGAAGAGACTGGAGAAAATGACTTATTATATTATACTGCAGTACGCTGGCTTAACTCCGCAAAAGTTCTAGCGCGATTTTTTGAGCTCCAAGCAATAATTGAAATTTTCTAGAATGAAAGGAATCGTCCTCTGGCCAAGTTACAAAACAATGAGTAGTTATGGAAGTTATCACTTTATATAGATTTAACTAAACATATGAATGACCTTAATTTAAAATTACATGGAGAAAACCAGCTTCTGCCTGATTTATACGCTTATATTAAGTCCTTTCGACAAAATATTGTTTTGTTTCTACCTCAATTGAACAAAAATGTTTCACGCATTTTAATAAATGCCAAACATTCAGTCAGCAAACTGAGACCCCATTTCCGATAGATTTCGCAATTGAAGCTTCGGGTGCTTTAAAAATAAATTTTGAGTCCATAATTTTTAAAATCCTTTTAACGGCGATGTAGAAACCCTTGCCCAAGAACTTCAAATAGAAATAATTGATTTGCAGTGTAGCGATATTTTTAAAGAAAAATATTTAAAGTCATCTTTGCAGGAATTTTATAAGAGTCTTCCTCTCACACAGTTTGATCAGTTGAATAAATTTGCTCGTAGTATTTTTTCCACTTTCGGCACTACTTATCTGTGTGAAAAAACATTCTCTAAAATGAAATATACAAAAAATATTTACAGATCCAAAATAACTGATGAGCATTTGGAGTCGCTTCTGACAATTTCCACTAGTAAACCTGATCCAAAACTGCAAATAATTGTCATTGAGAAGTTACAGCTACATAAATCTTATTAATCATAATTATAATGTTTAATTTCATTATGTGAATTACTTATGTATGTTACTTATTGTAAGTTTTTAAAATAAATCTAATATCATTGATTGCAGTTAAAATGTTCAATTTCATTATGTATGTCAGTTATTGTGTTTCTTAATTGGTCGTTAAATAAAAACATCTCATTATTATTTTGTATGATTTACTAAATTGTAAATTTTACAATGTAATCAAAATAAACAATGACAGGCCGGATACCGGGCATGTCCGGCCCGCAACCCCGGGCAGAATTGGTGGTGCTCGCAGGCCATAGTTTGGAGACCCCTGACTTAGAGTATATATACACAAAATATGACTCGTCTTTCCAAATCCACAAACTCCTAATTATAAATTGTTACAGGAACGGGGATCAATACATGAAACATCACAGTCATGATTTAACGTTATATATTCTAGT
>SEYY01008995.1:25000-27764 GCA_009176605.1 Armadillidium nasatum
CCCACCATACTTCTTAAAACTTTCATCTCCGTGGCCTGTAACCTGCTCTCCTCTCTCCCCGTAGTGCTCCATGTCTCTACTCCATATAACAATATAGGAGTCAACACTCTCTCGAAGATAATCCTTTTTGTCTCCATGTCCAGATATTCATTTTTCAAGATTGGCTGTAACATACCGACGGTTCTGCTATATTTATCTATCCTTCCAGCGATCTCCTGTTTATTTCCACCCTCCTTTGTGAATATACCTCCGAGGTATTTGAAAGTCTCCACATTCTTAATCACACTACCTCCTATTTCTACTCTCAACTCTACATTTCGATCTCTTCCCACCGTCAGAATTTCCGTCTTTTCTTGCGTTTATCTGTAAACCCATTTCTTTCAATCTTCTATCAAAGGCTAAAACTGTCTCTCTCAGCGTCTCTCCGCTCTGACTCCAACACGCTATATCGTCCGCATAGGCCATAATGTCCCCATCCAAATCTTGCACATCCTGGACCACTCTACGAATAATTACATCCATGAAAGCCACAAACAAAATGGGGGACAACACGCTCCCCTGTTTAACTCCTGTCTTGACTTCAAACCACTCTTCATTTTTATAACCTGTTCTTACCTTGCATTTGCATGAGTTGTACATACTCTCGACCGCCCTTCTTAATCCACTACTTATACCGTATTCATCTTCTAATACTTGCCACAATTTACCCCTCTGGCACCGAGTCGAATGCTTTCCGCAGGTCTATGAAGGCTATGTGTAGAGTTCTGTCATATTCCCACCCTTTCTCCACTGTCATTCTTAATGCGAACAACAAATATGTTGTGCTCCTGGTTTTCCTGTAACCATATTGTTCTTCACCCAACCTTCTCTCTACTATTTCCCTTAATCTACCCTCCAATACTCTCTCGTAAACTTTAACCATATGGTCCATCAGCACGATTCCTCTGTAATTTCCACACTCTCCAGAATCACCTTTACCTTTATAAAGTGGGATGATAATAGCCTTACCCCAGTCTTCTGGCACTCTCCCCTCTCTGTAACATCTATTGAACAACTTCAAAATTCTTTGATTTAACATCTCTCCTCCCTTTTTTATCAATTCAATGGGTACTTCATCTCCACCAGGTGCATTACCGCCCTTCATCCTACTCAAAGCTCTCTCGTATTCTTCCTTCGAAATGCTTTCCTCTTCCTCTTGTACAACCACTCTCTCTAATCCCCCTCACCCTGTTCTTCTACATTGAGAAGCTTGTCGAAATAAGTCGTCCACCTTGCATTGATGTCTGTCGGCTCCACCAGTACCTCACCGAGCTCATCCTTCACGTTACACAGATTGCTCTTACCTTTTCTACACGATTTTACCAATTTATAAATTTTCTTCCCCCCTTCTCTCGTGTCTTCCGTCATTTCCTCCGCCAGTCTACGTGTGGCCTCCTCCTTTGCTCTCCTCTTTATCCTCTCTGCTACGTTTCTTGCTTCCACATAATTAGCTCTTGATTGAACAGTTCTGTGCTTCAACCACTTTCTCATCATACTCGTTTTCCTCCTGATTGCCTCCCTCACCTCTTCGTTCCACCACGGTGTGTGCCTCTTTCTTATTCCCCCCACCCATCTCCTTCCCAGTACCTTCTCCGCCACATCCAAAATACTTCTCTGTAACCCCTCAAAGTCTTCCTCCTCTTCTCTCACACACAAAAAATTATTTATTTTTTGTTTGAATTCCAACTCTTTATCTTATATATATATATATATATATATATATATATATATATATATATATATATATATATATATATATATATATATATATATATATATATATATATAATATATATATATATATATATATATTTAATTATAAATAAAATTTAATAGTGCAATTTTGAGTTTTAAAAGAGCGTGCCTCTGAGCACGCTACATCCCTCGTTGAACTTTTCTCTCTATGCCTCAAAACTAGTACTTTCCCTCAGTATTAGAAGCGCGCATTAGTTCAACCTATTCCGAAGAAAGGTGGCAGCTCTGATCCTCCTAACTATCGTCCTATATCTCTAACTTGTATTCTGCCTAAGATCTTTGAAACACTTCTCAACTCCCGCTTCTTTCTGATGTTCTTTTGACGTTCTAGGTCTACTGGTGATATACTTTCCAATCTCACAGTTTTATGGTCTTCTGCCCTTAGGGAACATGGGGAGACTTGCGTGGTGGCGCTTGGCATTTCTAAAGCGTTTGACCGGGTATGTCATGCATCACTGCTTTCCAAGCTTCCCTCCTTTGGATTTCCTCCTCTTTGCTTAATTATGTCTAGCTTTCTTTCTAATCGTTCTATTTCGGCTGTTGTTGATTTAGCGACTTCTTCTTTCTTTCCTGTCAATAGTGGTGTTCCTAAGGGTTCTGTCTTGTCTCCTACTCTCATATTACTTTTCATTAATGATCTTCTCACCTGTTCCTCTAATCCCATCCATTCATATACCGATGACTCAACCCTCCATTCTTCTACATATTTCAAATCTGCTTCTTCCTTTGCATCTAGAGTTGCCTCTCGTCTTCATCTTTCCGATTCTATTCTTGCAGATCTGGGTAGAATTTCCCAATGGGGACGTCTCAACCTTGTGAAAATCAACTCTTAAAAACCTCAACTTCTTAAAATTTCCCTCTCAAAGACATCCTAACTTTTCTATGTATTTCGATGGTTCTCCCATCTCTCCTGTTGACGATATAAATATCCTTGGCCGTCACATAAACAAAAAAATGTCTTGGAAACCTC
>SEYY01008996.1:0-7500 GCA_009176605.1 Armadillidium nasatum
AAATAATAAAAAATTGATAATAATAATAATAATAATAATAATAATATAATAACTAAAAATAATAATAATAATGATATTAATAATAATAATAATAAATTATTAATAATAATAATAATAATAATAATAATAATAATAATAATAATAATAATAATAATAATAATAATAATAATAATAATAATAATGATATATAATAATAATAATAATAATAAATTATTGCGCTAATATTAGGTTAAAAGTTAGTTATGAAGTTCTAAGTAGTATTTTTAATTTCAGGTCACTCCTGGAGGATTGGCATCTCAACAATTGGATCCTGGAGACATTATCATAATGATTGAAGGTCAAGATGCTCGTCTTATGTGCCATTTTGACGCCTGTGAGCTAATTAAAATGGGAGGCAATAATGTGGAACTTATTGTCAGGAAGGCCAATTCTCTGTTTTATATATATATATATATATATATATATATATTATAATATATATATATATATATATATATATATATATATATATATATATATATTATATATTATATATATATATATCGAACCGCCCAAAAGATGGAAGTCCGTTGTGCTAACCGCTACTCCACCGATGGTTCAAAAGGAGACTATTCGGAACTTCTACTGACATATCGTTTAGTGAAAAGCTCTCGAATGTCTCCCCGACCACAACTTGGCTTAGGGTTAGCTTTGGCCAAGGCTCTTATCCTAATTACGCAGTACTTTGTTATTTTTCATAGCACTATTATCGGAATTAATAGTAAATACTATAACGCTCGGGAATCGAACCTGGGTCTTAAAGATGGAAGTCGTTTGTAACCGCTACTCCACCGATGGTTAAGGAAACTATTGGAACTTCTCTGACAACGTCTAGTGAAAAGCTCTCGAATGTCTCCCCGACCACAACTTGGCGTAGGGTTAGCTTAACAATGTATCGAAATAATCACTCCATCTGAGACTGACATCGACCGGGTCAGTCAGCAACTCTCCGTTACCGTTTTTTATCGCAAAAGTCTGCGGTGTAGAACCATTTCTATAGTTTTTTGTCATTCTGTATATTAGCTTTCTTGTACCCAAGAGATGTGGCTCCGGGCCTCTTCCGATTTGCTCCATGTGTTTTCTTTTTCATTCTTCTTTATACTATCTGCCTCCACATATTTCCCCCTCTTCTCGCTACTCTTGTCTTTATTCATCTTCTAAAACATCTCATTTCCTTTTTTTACAGCATCCTGGACATGTTCAGTCCACCATGACTTTTGTTTCTTTTTTTCTCCCAAATTTAGTTCTGACTTTTATAATTTTTTCGTATACCTCCATGAAGACACTATGTAAGGCTCTCCGACTCTCATTTACGTCCATTCCATATATATATATATATATATATATATATATATATATATATATATTATATATATATATATATATATATATATATATATATATATATATATATATATATATATATATATATATATATATATATATATATGTAATCTTAAACATTGGCGTGGTGTATTTTATTTGTATCCTCTATCCGGCTTTTCATGAAGATAATGGTTATCTTTGTCCAATGAACAAAAACTATTCATGGATATAATTTGCAAAACAGTTGTAAAAGTTAGTCAAGTCCTTTTTTTTGTTTTGTTGTTGTTGTTGTTGTCGTTGTTGTTGTTGTTAATTTCATTAATAAATCTAAGATTTGGGGAATAGCTCCTAACAAAAGAATTTTGTGCGTTTAAAAAAATAAAGCAATAGTCTTTCTTATATGACTTGAGATTGACCAAATAAAAAAATCTGTGAGTAAATATGAGTAGAAAGTTCTCAAATTATTTTTAATATTGATTCTATATTTGAATTTTTGTCCATAATTTATGAAACATAGATCAATTACTCATAATAAAACCTGAATAATAAAAGAAATATTTGATGTATTCACTGCTTTATTAATCATTATTATTAAATCCTACAAATTTTTACCTTAAATTTCCTTCAGAACCTAGACTTTCATCATATGTAAACATTAAGGAAAACTACAGTAACTTTTATTATGCTTTCAAGATTTATCATAAAAATATTTGAAGTCTCTGTTCTTACATAACTAAAATAATTTTTTTCCTTTTTTAAACAAAGAATTTCGTTTACTCATCTTCAAAATCTTTATTTTAGAGATCAATCCAGAATACCTTAATACAATTTCTCTCAAAAATCTGCACGCTAAAGATTAATTCAGCTTTACTTTAATGGAAAAAAACAAAGATTTCCTATAACCAATATAGACTTTGCATAAAACCTTCAATCAAAAATAATGATGCTTAAAATAATGCTGAATATGAAGTTACTTGTAAATTTTTCATTTTTTTTTTTTTTTTTTTTTTTAAGAGTAAAAAAGTTCACATCTCACGGGCATTGCCCTATTCGAGGAGAAGAACTTTCTAGGTAGTATATACCTAAGATCCCGAAGTGGGATCGAAACCGGCTCCCTCAAGCACGTGAGTCAATCACCCTACCGTTCGAGCCACTTGCTTGGTCACTCGCCAAAGAGTGAAAACTAGTTCTGTCTGCAACACATAGACGGAACTAAAAGGTTTATTATTCACTCTTTATGTGAGAGGAACTTGGACGACGCATGACGTCTACCGTATTTTGGGAAAGATGACCTTCAACTGATATCCTTCGCACACGATCTTATCGTCTTATCTACTAGGCAAATATTTTATTCGTTTGAATTATCTACGGATGTCAATAATGTTTCTTAGAGATTTCTTCCCGAAAGTAAAATTTAATTCAAAGATCTCGATAAAAAGGAGAATAAAATTTTAATTTTTCCTTCCCAACAATTTCTGGTTATTCCTTTGTCACCTGAAAATTATATTAATTATGTTGGACAGGACAAATTTTCCTATAATTTTTAAATTTTAATAATTAATATATTTAAAATACGTGCAATTAAAATATGGTTCAAAGAGGGTTATTGTCTTTCAGAACGTATTTCAAAGAAATACTTTTCGTTGATAATGCAAAAAAAAAAAATTTTTTTTAAATTTAAAAAAAATTTAAAAAATAAACAAAAAAAAAAAAAATCTAAAATTAAAATCTCCTTTAATTAAACTAAATCTATTCTATGTTTCCTCCAGAATTTACTCTTCATTTCATTCGTTTTTTATTGGAGCATTTTTTTTTTTTTTTTTTTTTTAAACAAGAGTGTTAATAAACTCAAAATCGAGGGATTTTTATCAGCTTTTGAGGTTTTTCCCCTTTAATTAAGGAACTGATAATTATTTTTGCTCTTCATTTCTGATACAAAACGTCTAGTAATCATTTTATTAAAAAGAGTTTCAAAGAAATTTTAAAATATTATTTAAATAAATTTTATTTTAATTTTAATACAATCACAATTTAATAATAAAATGTGGCTAATATAAAGAGAACTAAATTTATAGTCAACTGTGGTCAATTTACATTCTTTATATTATAAATTAAAATAATTAAAATTAAATAAAAATAATTAAATAAAAATAATTAAATTAAAAAAATAATTAAAATTTTTTCAGTTGATGTTGAATAATATTACTTTTCGCATTATTAATATTATTTTAATATTATTATTAATAGCATTAATTAATATTATTTAATATTACTTTTAATTTTCAATTTTCCAATGAATCAAGAATATTAATCTTTGAAGAGATTATTTTTTCTTTTCTATATAAGAAATGGTAAAGAGGGAATTTTTATAAGTTTTCTATTATTATTATTATTATTATTATTTTATTATTATTATTATTATTATTATTATTATTATTATTATTATTATTATTATTATTATTATTATTATTATTATTATTATTATTATTATTATTATTATTATTATTATTATTATTGACCATATGTTTTGAAACTAAGAATTTTTAAATCATAAATATTCCTTAAAAAATATTTAGCTATTATGTAATAATTATTTTGCGTTAGATGTCCCAAAGTATATATATATATATATATATATATATATATATATATATATATATATATATATATATATATATATATATATATATATATATATATATATATATATATATATATATATATATATATATTTTAGGCATTTATGTGATGAAAATATAGAACAACAAGAAAAGTTGGAGCAGAGTGTTGTAGAAGAAAGATATCGGCTTGAAGAGGAAAAAAAGAAAAAAAGATCTCTGAAGGAGTCAATGTCCCCTCCTGCAGGCACTGGTTCTTCGGTTACCTCTTCATATTCAGCAAAATCTCCACCGGTGAAAAGTTTATTACCTGAAGAGGTTTCTGCCTCTCTAATAGGAAATGAACAGTCATCTGTCCCTTTTCCAGTTGATTCTCATATCACTAATGTGCAGCTCAACGCTTCTGTGACAGAAACAGACCCAACAGGACAAGGTATTTATCAAACTTATTGTGGTCCGGTCATGTCTAATTTTCCATTTCAACAGGAGCACTTTAAGTCTCCTCCTATGCCTTCGTTTCCTCATCCTTCGTCTTTTCAAAAACATCCCACTGAGTTTAATCAAAATTATCAACTTTTTGGATCATCTTTTCCAGTTCCAAGACCTTTTTCTCCTCCAACAAATCTGAATTATCAGCAAACTTATCTACCGTCAGCTCCAGCCCCTCCTTCAGCTCCTAGATCCTTTACAAGTCCTCCCATTCGTTATCCTTTTGGAGAAAAGAGTTCCTCAAATTTTAATACTGATTCTTCCAAAGCAAAGTCTTTTAAGACTGGCAACGTTCGTGAAAAGATCGAAAGTTTTACAGAATCGCAAACAGTAACTATTTCACAAGCAATTTCTCTTCCGCCAAGTAATGCTCAAAAAACGATCAGATCTCATGCAGAATCCTCTATTCAGGCAACTTCCCACCACCATTCTAACATGATTCAGTCGTCTCCAAAGGGCATAGTTTCACCCCCTTCCATGGTAAATGCTCAAAGGCGAACATCATGTTCTCCTCATAGAATCATTCCTCCTCTTCCAAAAACCTATTTTCCCGAAGAAAATCTTGAGCGTCAAAGTAAATTTCAAGGTTCTGAACAAGAGATATCTCAAATTTGTCAAGACTATGAAGACGTTTCATACCAAACTGGTCAATTTACTGGAAGTAGAATTTCTTTTAGAAATGAAATTTCAAACCGTCCGTTGAGATTATTTAGTCCTAAACCATTTTCTCCTCCAATGCAGGAACGTGAATTTACCAAATCAGTATCTTCACCTCCTGTGAATACTTATGCTGCTCCTAATTATTCAGCGCCAGTACATATGTTTTCACCTCCTTTTCCGCATTCAAATGAACAAACTGTCTCACATCAGGCTGAAATTAATCCTTATTTGTTATCAAAGAAGCTTCAAGCAATATCACAATCGGAAGATGTTGCATCCTCTTCCTCTCAAGGTAGTGGTGGTGGTGGTGCCAACATTGAAAGAAGCGCTTCTCAAGAACCGGAAATAATGACTGTTGAAGAATATAAACAACGACAACTTCAGAAATTAATAGAAGAGAAAGTCAGACTCGAAGAAATGATGATGATTGCAAAACGAAGACAAAGTATTTCTGAGACTTATGAAACTTCTGTGAAGAAAAAAGAATATAAGCCAGTGAATGCGTCAGCTAGAACTAATACTCCTACTAATATTATTTCAAATCCTATCTACTATACCCAAATAAAACCTACAGAATTTGAAGCAAAAATTAAAAATGAAAATTCAAACCAAATGTGCAAAGTCAAGACTGAATCTCATACTTCTGTTGTACAAAAATCTCCCTCGCTAAATACTTCGTCTATAGAATATAAGTCTCCAGCAATAAGAGAAAAGGAGGAAGAAACAAGGCTTAGAAAGGAAAATGAGATCCGAGATGAAAAAATAAGAAGAATGCAAGAAAGACGATATGAGGAAAAGATTAAGAAAAATTTAAGTTCTGTGAGGGATAAAAGTTGTCCTCCAGGCACAAACTGTGACACTGCAAGACAGATGGATACTGCAACAATAGACTCAAAAGAACGCAGGTCTAGAGAACGCTTCAGGTCTGTTCCTAAAGGGAAAGTAGCTAGAGACAGAAGCTGTCCAACTAATTTTGATCAAATGGAATATAAACCTAATCTAGAAGAACAAGCTGAAAAGGACAAAACGACTTTAGCTATCTCATTCATATCATCAATGCTTAGAGATTTGAATATTGGAAACAAAGAGCATCCTGAAATTGGCAAAGACACAACAACTATCCCAAATTAATAAACCCGATTCTAAAGTACATATGGAGACAGAAACAAAAAAGCTACCCCAAAACAGAACTGCTGAGCAACATCTGCAACTGCAACAGCAACAGCAAACTCAAAATCCTCAGCAACAAACACGGCAACATCATCATCCTCAGCAACAACAACAACGGCCACGTCGACAACAACAACAACAACAACAACAACAACAACAACAACAACAACAACAACAACAACAACAACAACAACAACAACAACAACAACAACAACAACAACAACAACAACAACAACAACAACAACAACAACAACAGCAACAACAACAACAACAACAACAACAACAACAACAACAACAACAACAACACAACAACAACAACAACAACAACAACTACAACAACAACAACTTGAAAAGCTTAAAAATCAAAAGAAATTGAAACAGAAAAGGAAAAACGAAAACATATCTTTGAGTCATTAAAAAGAGACCAACAAAGAATTCAAGACGAGTTCTTGAAAAGAGAAGAGCAAAAGAAACTAAAAGAACTGAAGAAAAGAGAGGAAGATAGAAAAGCTCAGGATAAATTACAACAAGATGCAGAGAAATGGCACGAACAGCTCCAGTTGCAAGAAGAATACAATAAAAGGATTGAATTAACAGTAAAAGACCAACTTGGTCAAAAAGAGGACAAAGAAATCCAGTTTTCCAGAGATCAGTTTCAAAATGAGAGTAAAGTGTCACTGGAAAGGCACGCTAAAAATAGAACAGAAATTCTCTTGACAAAAGAACAAGAGGAAAATAAGCAACTGAATGAATTGCAGGAACAACTGAAACGAAAAGAGGAGCTTCAGTGGCAGTCACTACAAAAGGAATGTTTTATTCCAAAGCTAAAGTCCCAATCCCCTAAGAAAACTATTCCAAAGGAAACTCATAATCCAAATAGACAAACTATTCCTGAAACTCAACAAAGACGTCAAACTCAAGAGGTTGAAGAAAAAAAAGGTGTTGAACCACAAGAAGTACAAAAATCTAAAAATTATGAAACCAAAGAAGAGTTGCTAAAAATAAAAGGTGATGAGAAATCGCATGAGAAATATATCGAAGAAGTAATAAAACATTCAGAAGAGAAAGAAAATAGAATGGAAATGCAAAGCAAAAGAACGGTAGCGTTGACTGAGAAAAGTTCTTTGGATGAGAAACAAACTTTAGAACCCAATACGCATGAAAACTGTAAAAATATCTCCCAGAAGAATACGAGTTT
>SEYY01008997.1:0-15000 GCA_009176605.1 Armadillidium nasatum
TATTATTATTATTATTATTTTTATTATTTTATTTTTTATTTTTTTAACCAAATACAATCCTTATTGATGAAACTACTTATTACCTTTCTTTTCTATAATGCTACAACAAATTATTAGTTACTATGCATGAAAAATATTACTTTATTTTCAATGTTACAATTATTTATTTTTTACTGGCTTGGCCCCACTTACTAAAAGCCGCCGAGTGGCTTTTAAAGTGTCACATAAATTAAGGCGCTCAGAAAATTTTGAGAATAATAATAATAATAGTAATTGCTATTATTATTATTATTATTATTATTATTATTATTATTATTATTATTATTATTATTATTATTATTATTATTATTATTATTATTATTTTATTGTTATTTAATATTATTATTATTATTGTTATTATTATTATTATTATTATTATTATTATTATTATTATTATTATTATTATTATTATTATTATTATTATTATTATTATTATTATTTTCATAGTAATTGATTTGATAAGTTTTGATAAGCTTCGATGCACATTTTGTGAACAATACAATATTTACCTTTGAATCTGAATATATTATTACTACTATTTATATAATGATTACTTAATTATTGTTATTAATATTTTAATTTCCCTATTTTTGCAATTTCTCTCACTAACACTTCAATTATTAACTTCATAAGTAGTAATAGTAACAATAGAAATAGTAATAGCAAGACTAATATCAGCAGTAGTACTACTACTAATAATAATAGATGTATTATTTTCATTATTATTGTTATTCTTATAACTATAGCCAATACAAACATAATTGTATTAGTTATAATTACGGGTATTAGCATTAGTTATAGTGGACGTACTGGACTAACTAGAGTAATAAAAGTAGCAGCACTATGAATATCATTATTATTATTATTGTTATTAATTTATTATTATTGTTGTTATTATTATCATTATTATTATTATTATTATTATTATTATTATTATTATTATTATTATTATTATTATTATTATTATTATTATTATTATTATTATTATTATTATTATTATTATTATTATTATTATTATTATTATTATTATTATTATTATTTATATTATTATATTATTATTTATTTTTCAGCATTATTATTTTTATTTAATAATTATTATTTATCATAATTCATATAAATCATTATTTATTATTATTATTATTATTATTTATTATTATTATTATTATATTATTATTATTATTATTATATTATTATTATTATTATATTATTATTATTATTGTTATATTTACAATTATTGTTATTTTAAATATTTAATTAATTATTATTATTATATTATTATAATTGTTTCATATTATGTTATTTATTATTATTATTATTATTATTTATTTTTTATATTTATTATATATTATTTTTTTATTTTTTTTATTATTATTATTATTTTTTTTATTATTATATTATTATTATTATTATTATTATTATTATTATTATTATCATTATTATTATTATCCTTATTTTTTATTACTTCATTGCTTTTGTTAATTCTTATTATTATTATTATTATGTCATTTTTATTATTATTATTTTTATTATTATTATTATTATTATTATTTATTTTTATTTTCATTGTTTATTATTATTATTATTATTAGCATTATTATTATTATTATTATTATTATTATTATTATTATTATTATTATTATTATTATTATTATTATTATTATTATTATTATTATTATTATTATTATTATTATTATTATTATTATAACAATGATTAACATTTTAGTTTGTTTTTTTGATCTTAATTCTTATAGTTCAATTTAATTATTATTATTATTAACATGACTATTGATACAATTTTTATTTATATATTTTGTTATTACAATATGGACTGAAATAACATGAAGTCAGTGTTAAATTTGAGGGTTTTTATTACATTTATTGATTTCATTATATTTTATTATATTTAATTTAATTTTATTATATTTATTGATTTTTGTTATATTTATGCTCAGAGATATTGTTTTATTCCCGATAATTTTTGGTTTTGTGAATTATTGCCATAATTGATATTTTATATTGCTGTAATCATGCACGCACTTGTTTTTAATTTCCAAATAAAATATTTTTGAATTGAATTAAAATAATATTTTATTTTTAGTAAAATTTTGCTCCTTTTACTACTGTCTTAATTATTATTATTAATATTATTATTATTATTATTTTTATTATTATTATTATTATTATTATTATTATTATTATTATTATTATTATTAATTTATTATTATTATTATTATTATTATTGTTATTATATTATTATTATTATTATTATTATTATTATTATTATTATTATTATTATTATTATTATTATTATTATTATTATTATAATCATTATTACTATCAATAATGTTATCAGTATTATTGTCATTATCATTCCTATTATCATTATTCAATAATTAATTTTGCAATCATTTTGTTATTTTTATTATCGTTTTAATTATTATTATTATTATTATTATTATTATTATTATTATTATTATTATTATTATTATTATTATTATTATTATTATTATTATTATTATTATTATATTATTATTATTATTATTATTATTATTATTATTATTATTATTATTATTATTATTATTATTATCTTTATTATTACTATAGATATTATTATTTTTATTTAATATTGTTATTTTTATAGAAGAATTATTAGCAGCGTTAATAAACAAACTTTAGAGTAAATAATAAAGTTCCGAAAGAGTATATTTAAAGAAAAAATAAACTTTCCTTTTAAAGATCAAACCAAGAATGGAAAGTATCGAGTAGAAAGTCAAAGTCGAAAGTAGAGAAAAAGCAATTCTATAACTTCAAGAGTCTCAAGTTTTGATCTTTAAAGATTTTAAAGAATCTTTTTGCTGAGGATTTTCTTCTTAGTGGCGAGCGCATCTGTTTTGGCTTCGACCTGAAGACGCTCGTAAAAATTTGGACGTAAAATTTTTCATCGTAATAAAAATGTCAAAGATTAATTACTCATAAAAGTTTATTTATTTTTTTTTTCCTTTTTTTATTATTTTGTTTTTGTTTTTTTATTTTTCATTTTTTTTTTTTTTTTTTTTTTTTTTTTTTTTTTTTTTAATTTAATTATATATTATATATATATATATATATATATATATATATATATATATATATATATATATATATATATATATATATATAATATATATATATATATATATATATATATATATATATACATATATATATATATATATATATTATATATATATATATATATATATATATATATATATATATATATATATATATATCAAGAACGACCCCAGCCTTCGGCGAAGAGTTGTTTTTGACATTTTGGTGCCACTAAGTGGTCCGACTTGTTGTATATTTCTGATTTCAAGTATAATGATTACTGTTTCCGAGGGGAGAGAGGCTCGGAATGTGCAGAGCGTATGACGTATGAGGTGATCCTCTCTGACATGGAGGAGTACATTCCATATTCATTCATTTCTACGAAGTAAAACAAACCTTGATTTAACTCTTCTTGTTGTCGTACTATCCGCTGCAGGGATGCTGCCTTCAAGGATTGCCGTTGTTTTCAAACTCCAGAAACTCATGCAATTTATATTTCATCCTGGAATCGGGTAGAAATCTCTTCTCCGTACACCAAAAATTCATTTCTCAGTTTAAAATGCAGTAATCTTTCTGATTATTCTTCCTCACGCCCTTTCTTGCATTTTACAAAAAATGTCAACTCTAACTTTACTTCTTCCTCTTTCTCTCCTCTAGTATCTTCTAACGGTGTAATTGCTGTTTTACCATCCTCTAAAGCTGAACTCTTCGCTCAAATCTTGTCTCTAATTCAACCTTAGACAATTCTGGTGCTGTTCGTACTCCTTCAACCCCTTCCTACTCATGTATGACTAAAATTGTAATTTCTTCTATAGACATCAATTCTACTCTCTCTGAGTACGGTCTTAATGGTATCCCTCTTGTGGTTCTCAAATCTTGGGCTTCCAAGCTTGCACCCTGCTTTGATAATCTATTTCGTCTTTATCTTTCTACTTCAACCTTCCCTTCCTCCCTTCCTGCTGGAAACATGCGCTCATTCAACTTGGGTCAAAAAAGGAAACCCCTCTCAACCCTCTAACTACCCTCCCATTTCTTTAACCTCTGTCCTTTCTAAAGTTTTAGAATCTATCTTATCCATGTTTCAATTTAGTTTGCTTACGTGCTAGATGTAATCAGTGTCGTAAATGCGCTAGCCACCTGTGTTCCCATGCTCACATATTAAATTTTCTCAAATGGTTCTATGTGGGCAGTCGTCAATTTGGAGATATTTTTTATTTTACCTTTTAATAGTGATGCCCCTCAAAGTTCTGTTTTATCACTCATCGTTCACCTACTGTTTATTAGGAAAATTTTTTTAACATTTTAGAAATTTATTAATTCCATAAATTAAGATTAGATTCTTCATTACTCAACTAGTTACAAATCTTCTCCCGTTTGGGCATTATAAGTTTTCTTTCGACTTCTGATTCTTGGATTGGGTTTCCCAGTGGGGTGTTCTTAACCTTGTGTAACTCGACACTCTA
The DNA here is from genome assembly GCA_009176605.1 of Armadillidium nasatum. Lineage (NCBI taxonomy): Eukaryota > Metazoa > Arthropoda > Malacostraca > Isopoda > Armadillidiidae > Armadillidium > Armadillidium nasatum. The sequence continues at coordinate 4,596 of SEYY01008997.1, forward strand.
ATTTTTTTTGTGTGAAATATTTCAACGTCATACTTTTTAACTGTATTTTCTTTCCAGACACCTCTGTGCTGTGGAATACTGTGTAAAATCATTCCAACTTTAAATTTGGCAGTTATTAAATTAACCTTAGAAGATTTTTTATTTTTTATTTTTCTTTTGCCTTTACAAGGCAGTGATTTTAAATGCATAAAAGCAATATAGTAATAATATTATATTTAATTACTTACATGTGACTTTAAGAAATTCAAGTATATATATATATATATATATATATATATATATATATATATATATATATATATATATATATATATATATATATATATATATATATATATATATATATATATATATATATATATATATATATATATATATATATATATATATATATATATATATATATATATATATATATATATATATATATATATATATATATATATATATATATATATATATAATATATATATATATATATATATATATATATATATATATATATATATATATATATATATATATATATATATATATATATATATATATATATATACAGAACAAAATGTTTTAATAGTTTACAATAAGGAAAAAAACATTGTACGCTATGGTGAAGGGAAAAATGAGCAACAAATTTCCCTATCGAGAAAATTTTCCCCCTAAAATGGCAGTAAATTTTCATTATGAGAAAAAGGGGGGGAGGGAAAAACTGAACGATTTGGATTCGGAAACTTATCAATATTCATATCTGAAACTCTTCAAATTTCGACTCTTTCAAAAGATAGACTGATTAGGGGATTTTGTTGTTTTCTCCGAATTTACATATTTTAATATATATATATATATATATATATATATTATATATATATATATATATATATATATATATATATATATATATATATATATATATATATATATATATATATATATTATACTATATATATAGTCTGTTATACGAGGAATCGAACCATAACATCTAATCTGGTAAGACAGTGCTACCTCTGTACCACGACAGTTCAAAAGGAAATCGAAAAGAGAAAGCTCCTGAGGAACCTGTCATGCAAACTATCTCAAAGAACTTCAGGGCAAGAGGTCAGTTACTATCCTCTTTCTCACAGTCTATTAAATATAAGCAAATATTAAAACCACCTGACTCGTGGAGTTAGAGTATACTAGGTAAAAAAGTTTGCAGATTGTATATTGTCCTCACTGCTCAAAATATGTAAGCTTGTATATTTTCTAATTATACAAAAAGATTTTCTTTTCTTGAATATGAAAAGACCCTCATATTTCAAGAATTTCTCTTCATTTTTATTCAAGAAAAGTTCTTGAAATATGAGGTAAAGGATTTACTTTTCTTGAATTTGAAAAGAATCTCATATTTCAAGAACTTTTCTTCATTTTTTATTCAAGAAAAGTTCTTGAAATATGAGTTTCTTTTCAAATTCAAGAAAAGCAAATCTTTTAGCATGTCATTTTCATTTTCAAGAAAAAATTCTGGATATGTTGTTTTCTTTTTATTTTTTAGAAAAAATTTTCGAATTCCAAATTCAGTATAAAGTCTTAAAATGTTATTTTCATGTTGAAGAAAAGGTCCTTGAAATTTTATTTTATTTTCATGTTCAAGAACGTTTTCTTGAAATATATTTTCATGTTCAAGAAAAGGTTCTTGAAATGTTATATTATTTTAATGTTCAAGAAAGGTTTTTGAAATGCTCTGTTATTTTCATTTTCATAAAAACACTTGTGAAGTATCATATTTTTCATATTCTATAAAAGGTCTTTAAATGTTATGTTTCATATTTAAGAAAAAGGTTCTTGAAATATCATATTATTTCATATTTACGGAGAGTAAAAAGATAATAAAAAAAAAAAATAGCCGAGTTTCAATATTTCACTAAATTATATTACTAATATTCTTATTATTACTATTATTATTATTATTATTATTATTATTATTATTATTATTATTATTATTATTATTATTATTATTATTATTCATTATTATTTTCATTATTTTTATTATTATTATTATTATTATTATTATTATTATTATTATTATTATTATTATTATTATTATTATTATTATTATTTATTATTATTATATTTATTGTTATTATTATTATTATTATTACTATTGTATTTATTATTATTATTATTATTATTATTATTATTATTATTATTACTATTATTATTATTATTGTTATTATTGTTATTCCTTTTAAATTATTCATTCAAAATTTTTAACCTTTTTTTTTTATAAAAGTTTTCATATCATTTTTAATTTTAACAAAATATTTAAATTAATATTTAATAAGAACGCGATCAAATTCTCTGAAAATCGATATTAAGAAATAAAAAATAACTATGAATTGTAAATTCATATAATAAATATTTTATTTTTAATTCAAGTGTATGTGCGTATGTGTGTATGTACGTGTGTGCAAATCAGATTTAAAATGCAGTATTTATATGAAAAATAAATGCATAAAATATAGTAAACAAAATATTTCGTGATCTTGAAGTCATTAAAAAGAAATTATATTTTCAAATATATATATATATATATATATATATATATATATATATATATATATATATATATATATATATATATATATATATATATATATATATATATATATATATATATATATATATATATATATATATATATATATATATATATATATACTATTCGACTATCTTAACTCCAAAACAGAACACATTTCTTTTTCTTTTTCCGAAATCATCATTTCAGGTGATTTCAATGTACGTCACCCCCAATGGCTTTCATTTAGTTCTCATGATCCCGCTGCTGAACTCGCTTAAAAGTTTTCTTTCCAGAACAACCATGAGCAGTTGGTGCACCTCCCTACCCGTATCCCTGACCGCCTTGGTGATGAACCCAACATATTTGATCTTTTCCTAACTGCTTATCCTTTCTTTTCACTGTTAAGTTCTTTCCTTCTCTAGGTTTTCTGATTTCCCATGGAATAATTACCGTTTCCGTAGGAGGGGTCTTTTGGAGGGTGCTGATCGCATAACCGAGTTGATTTTCTCTGGCATGGAGGTGTACATTGTATATTCTTTTCCTACTTCTAAACCTAACAAACCTTGGTTTCCCTCTACTTGTTCTTGCGCTATCAAATGCACGAATGCTGCCTTCAGGGATTACCATCGTCTTCAAACTCCAGAAACTCACACAACTTATATTTCATCCCGGAATCGTGAAAAATCTATCCACTGTAAGAATAAAAATTCTTTTTTCCTTAGAAAATGCAGTAATCTTTCTGATTAATCTTCTTCAAGCTCTTTCTGGCCTTTTTCAGAAAATGTCAACTCTAACTTTGCTTCTTCCTCTTTTCTTCCTTCAGTATTTTCTGACAGTTCAGCTGCCGTTTTGCCTTCCTCTTAAGTTAAGCTCTTCGCTCACACCTTTTCTTCTAATTCAACCATAGACGATTCCGGAGCTGTTCCTACTCCTACAACCCCCTCCAACTCATTTCTGCCTAAAATTATAATTCTTCTAAAGATATCATTTCTGCTCTCTCTGAGCTTAACACTAAGAAGTCGTGCGGTCCTCTAACTAATCGAAGCTCTGATCGCCAGTATGGCTTTCGTAAGAAATGCTCTACTAGTAATTTCTTTTCCTTCTCTCTGACTCTTGGTCCTCCGCTCATCGGCATTTCTGTGAATCCTTTGATGTCTCGCTGAATATATCGAAAGCCTTCGATAGAGTCTGAAACAAAGCTTTGATTTCTAAACTTCCCTCTTTCGGTATCTATCCTTCTCTCTATGATCTTCTCTCTAATTTCCTTTTCGGCCGTTCTATAGCAGCTTGTAGACGGCCACCATTCTTTCTTTAATTCTATTAATGCTGGTGTTCCTCAGGGTTCTGTCCTATCTTCAACACTTTTTCTGATTTTCATTAATTACCTTCTCTCTATTACCCCATCTTCTATCCACTCCTATGATGATGAATCCACCCTTCATTACTACTTCCAGTTTGAAAGACGTCCGACCTAACAGCAGTTGATATACTCGAAAATGATAGCTTTGGAGCAACAAACCTCTGATCTTGCACATATTTCTAGTTGGGGTAGAGAAAACATGGTTGTTTTCAATACCTAAAAAAACTCAGTTTCTCCATCTCTCCGCTCGACACAATCTTCCACACAACTATGATGTCTTCTTCGAAAACACTCAATTCAAACCTTCATCTGTTCTTAATATTCTTGGCGTATCCTTTTCTCGTGATCTTTCTTGGAAAGATCACATTACTTCTCTTTCTAAATAAGGTTCTAAGAGGTTGGGTGTTCTGAGGAGCCTTTAGAATTACTTCGCGCCACCCTAGTTATTTACTCTCACATCTGGGGTGGTTCCACTCATACAGCTCTCCTTGAGAAGGTGGAGTATACGGCATTTCGTTTTATCAACTTTCCTGTCCTTACTAACTCTCTCCAGTCCCTTTTTCCTCGTCGAATTGTTGCGTCACTTTCTCTATGCTATCGCTATTACAACGAACACTACTCATCTGATCTCTCTCGTCGCATACCTCATCCATCGAGAAGAGCTTTAGCAAGAAGCATTTCAACACAGTCTCATCCTTACTCTGTCCAACTCTCCGACCATAGATTTAAGCGCTATGATCAATCTTACATATACTCTACTGATAAAGTCTGGAACACACTCCCTTTATTTGCTTTCTCAACTTCCTTTGACTTGCATACCTTCAAAACTCTTGAATCTAGAAATGTCAACCTCCATCGACTAAGATAAGTTTTTTTTCCAACTCCGGTGGAATTTGATAGGTTTCCGGCCTTTGCTCACCGGAGGAGATAATATATATATAATATATATATATATATATATATATATATATATATATATATATATATATATATATATATATATATATATATATATATATCTCTGGTGGGCAAAGGCCAGAGGCCTACTACAATTCCACCAGAGTTAGGAGGAAAAACGGAAGAATGGTCAAATTAAAGACCGACGTGACCTGATACACGACGTATGAAGGTGTGTAAGTCATAGGAAGTTGGAAAAATAGAAGAAGGGAGTGTGTTCCAGACTTTACCGGTAGAGTACATGTAAGACATATATATATATATATATATATATATATATATATATATATATATATATATATATATATATATATATATATATATATATATATATATACATATTTAAAAAATCTGCCAGAGTAACAAAAAATAATTATAGAGTTCCCACAGTGAAATTGAATCAAAGAGTTTGAAAACTTTTTGGAAAACCATTAAAAAGTAATGGTAAATTAAAATATGTAATAACACTTAAACTTTCAAAATCAATGAGATATATTCAAACACTACCAGCCTCAAATCGGCTGTTAAACTAACTTTTATTTAAATAGTACTGTATTGGCTTTGATTGCCAAAATGCATGCTGTAATTAAATATATATATATATATATATATATATATATATATATATATATATATATATATATATATATATATATATATATATATATATATATATATATATATATATATATCTATATTTCAAACTTGGAAATTATTGTAAAGAAAGAGTTGAGAAAACGATTAATAATATAAATTTATTAATTCTTTTAAAATAAAGAAATAATTTCTAATTAATAAAGTTTTTTTTTTTTTTTTTTTTTTTTTTTAATTTTTAATTTTTATTTTTATTATTATTAAATTATTATAAATATATAAATATAATATATATATATATATATATATATATATATATATATATATATATATATATATATATATATATATATATATATATATATATATATATATATATATATATATATATATGTAATCAAACCTTCATCTGTCCTAAATATTCTCGGGTTTTCTTTTTCTCATGTTCTTTCTTGGAAGGATCTCATTACTCTCTTTCTAAACAAGTTTCTAAGAGGTTGGGTGTCCTGGGGTGGGCTTCCTGATTTTTTTACGTCACCCCAGTTGCTTCCTCTTTATAATAGTGCTGTTCTTTCCTGTATGGAGTATGCCTCACATATTTGGGGTGATTCTAGAAAAGGTGGATTCTAGAGATTTTCGTCTTATAAACTCTCTTGCTCATATTCTCTCCAATCTCTTTCTGCCTATCGAATTGTTCCGTCACTCTTTCTATACTATTGCTATTACAAAGACACTACTCTTCTAAACTCTGACGTGGTATACCTCCTATACACTCTTCCTTTCTCTGTCAAACTCTCTGACCCCTTACCTAACCACTATGCTCAATCTTTCATATACTTTACTGATAAAGTCAGGAACACACTCCGTTATTTGTTTTCATAATTCCTTTGACTTGTAATGGGACATGACGGCCATTAATGACCAGATTTTAAGTATTTTCCAACTCTACCGGAGGATATTATATATATATATATATATATATATATATATATATATATATATATATATATATATATATATATATATATATATATATATATATATATATATATATATATATATATATATATATATATATATATATATATATATATATATATATATATATATATATATATATATATATATATATATATATATATATATATATATATATATATATATATATATATATATATATATATATATATATATATATATATATATATATATATATATATATATATATATATATATATATATATATATATATATATATATATATATATATATATATATATATATATATATATATATATATATATATATATATATATATATATATATATATATATATATATATATATATATATATATATATATATATATATATATATATATATATATATATATATATATATATATATATATATATATATATATATATATATATATATATATATATATATATATATATATATATATATATATATATATATATATATATATATATATATATATATATATATATATATATATATATATATATATATATATATATATATATATATATATATATATATATATATATATATATATATATATATATATATATATATATATATATATATATATATATATATATATATATATATATATATATATATATATATATATATATATATATATATATATATATATATATATATATATATATATATATATATATATATATATATATATATATATATATATATATATATATATATATATATATATATATATATATATATATATATATATATATATATATATGTGTTTATAATTTTCACTTATGGTATTCAGTGAATTAGAAATTCAATTTAATTTTTTATCCGAAATATAAATTTGTTTCCTATCTCTCTTTCTCTACCATTCTATCTTTAGTTTTATCTCTTGTCACAAACTTCTTACTTTATCTTTCTATCTATTTATCTATCAATCTATCTATCTATCTATCTATCTATCTATCTATCTATCTATCTATCTATCTATCTATCTATCTATCTATCTATCTATCTATCTATATATATATATATATATATATATATATATATATATATATATATATATATATATATATATATATATATATACTATATATATATATATATCAGCCTTTCTATCTAACTATCTATCTATCTCTCTCTAACTCTATTTCAATTTCTTTCTATCTAATTCTCTATCTTTAGTACAATTTCTATTTTTATCTATTTCTATATCTCTTTATCCATCTCTCATGATGTTACTTCGGCTAATCAACTTGTCTTTCTTTACCTTTAAATAATGTATTGCTATTATATTTGATAATAAAAAAATTGTTATTGGTTTTTTTTAAGGCTTCTATATTTGCTGCCTAATATTATTATTATTATTATTGTTATTATTATTATTATTATTATTATTATTATTATTATTATTATTATTATTATTATTATTATATTATTATTATTATTATTATTATTATAATTATTATATTATTATTATTATTATTATTATTATTATTAGTAATTATAATTATTTTATTACCATTATTACTATTATCATTATTATTATTATTATTATTATTATTATTATTATTATTATTATTATTATTATTATTATTATTATTATTATTATTATTATTATTATTATTATTATTATTATTATTATTATTATTATTATTATTATTATTATTATATTATTATTATTATTATTATTATTATTATTATTATTTTTATCATTATTATTATTATTAGTTATTATTATCTTTACATTTTTATTATAAATAATAGTAATAGCAATATTTGTATTTTTGTTTTTGCTTAAAAATTTTATGATAATATGATAATTTTATCTACAAATAAATTTTCCCTGAAAAAAAATATTTTATTAATAGAAAATATATCTACTTGTAAACATTAATTCGATAAAACGCTACTCACATGTATAAATCTAGATTAAATTATTTTTGATAATAAAAAATTGTTAAAGGTATTTTAAGGCTTCTATATTTCCTAATATTATTGTTATTATTCTTGTTATTATTATTATTATTATTATTATTATTATTATTATTAATTACATTAGTAAATTTAATTAATAATAAATAATTTATATATTTATAAAACGTTGTAAGGAGAGGGTAAAACCTGGTGATAATGCCTCTATGGAAGCTCATACGCTATAAGTTGTTCTTAAAACGAACTTTTTTTGGGGTTCGAGGATACGTCAACGGTGGAACGTCGAGCTTTCGTTGTTGTCAGTCGCAACATGTGGTGGTTCGATCCCGGAGAAGGAAAGTCTTCTTTGTCTTTCCATAACCGTTCTAAATTTGGTAACTTATATATATATATATATATATATATATATATATATATATATATATATATATATATATATATATATATATATATATATATATATATATATATATATATATATATATATATATATATATATATATATATATATATATATATATATATATATATATATATATATATATATATATATATATATATATATATATATATATATATATATATATATATATATATATATATATATATATATATATATATATATATATATATATATATATATATATATATATATATATATATATATATATATATATATATATATATATATATATATATATATATATATATATATATATATATATATATATATATATATATATATATATATATATATATATATATACTTAATTTCATAAAATTCCATTCTATTATCATACAAATGATGAATTGGATTATATATCTGATACAAATGAAAACCTAATCAATTGCTAGTAAAAAAAAAAAATCTGAAAATTGCAAAAATTCATTTAAATTTTATCATTCATAAAAAAAGAAGCTTCATAAATTATGACAATTATAATTTTGAATATATAATTTATAGTTTTAAATTTCACTCTTCATACGATGAAGATTTGATGAAGCTTAAATTTTTGTTTTAAATTTTAATCAAAATATTTTGAATAAACCATCTAAATGATAGCTAAGCTCATTCTAACCTTAATCCTCGTTTTTAATTAAATTAATATAAATACAGGTTTCAAATACAGATTCCTCTTTTAATTTAGACTGTGTGTAGCTTAATATATATATATATATATATATATATATATATATATATATATATATATATATATATATATATATATATATATATATATATATATATATATATATATATATATGTCTTCTCTGGTGATCAAAGGCAAGAGGTTTGAATATTTCCAACAGAGTTGGGGAATGTTAGAAATCTGTTCGCTAATGGTCAACGTTACCCGATACACGATGTTTAAAAGTGTGCAAGTCAATGGAAGTTGGGAAAACTAATAAAGGGAGTCTGTTTCAGACTTTACTAGTAGAGTACATGTAAGATTGAGCATAGCAGTTATGTCTGGGGTCAGGGAGTCGGACAGAGAAAGGATGAGAATTTGTAGAAAGGCCTCTCGCATGAACTCTTCTCAATGGAGGAGGTATGCGACGAGAAAGTTCAGAAGAGCAGTGCCTGTTGTAATAGCGATAGTATAGAGAGAATGACGCAACAATTCGACTGGCTGAAAGAGATTGAAGAGAGTTGGTAAGAGCAAAAGAGTTTATAAGACGAAAGCTCTAGACTCCACCTTTTCAAGAAGAGTTTTATGAGTGGAACCACCCCAGATGTGTGAGGCATACTAAACACAGAGGCGAAGAACACCCCTATTGAGAGGAAGCAACTAGAGTGGCGTAAAAAAAATCAATATATATATATATATATATATATATATATATATATATATATATATATATATATATATATATATATATATATATATATATATATATAGTGTGTGTGTGTGTGTGTGTGTGTGTGTGTAAAATAAGATTAAGTTTACATAGAGCCCCTGTTGATGAAAATCACAA
>SEYY01008997.1:40000-42500 GCA_009176605.1 Armadillidium nasatum
AATAATAATAATAATAATAATAATAATAATAATGTCTTTTATTTATCTTTATTCTTTTTCCTGAAATAAAATGCATACTGATAAACATTATTTAAAAGATACATTTGTTATTAAAAACTGAAATGTTTTTCTGGAGGAATGATTTCGTTCTCACAGCCCATAAAATTTTTACATAATAAGATACAGGTTTTATTTAAATCAAGTGATAATAATAATAATAATAATAATATTAATAATAATAATAATAATAATAATAATAATTAATAATAATAATAATAATAATAATAATAATAATAATAATAATAATAATAATAATATATAATAATAATAATAATGATAATAACAGTAATAATAAAATAATAATAATTAATAATTAATAATAATAATAATAATAATAATATATAATATATATATTAATTAAAAAATAATAATAATAATAATAATAATAATAATAATAATATATATAATAATAATAATATTAATAGTTCACTTGTTTGTAGAAATTAGTGATAATATGAATGAACTTTTTAAATACGAAGAAAAATTTTCAAAAAGTAACAGCCAATCATTCGTTTATTAATTATTGATAATAATATTATATATATATATATATATATTATATATATAATATATATATATATATATATATATATATATATATATATATATATATATAATATATATATATATATATATATATATATATATATATATATATATATATATATATATATATATATATATATTATATATATATATATATATATATATATATATATAATATATATATATATATATATATATATATTATATATATAGTATATATATATATATATATATATATATATATATATATATATATATATTATATATATATATATATATATATATATATTATATATATATATATATATTATATCTATGTTTGCTTAATAGCTTCAAGCAAAAGTTAAACTTTGAACTATCTTAGAATGTTTGTTAGTTTACATATAAAAAGTAAAGTTGCCTACAAGAAAAGTGAAAATGTTTGTTTAAGCAAATATTTTCTTTAATAAAGAACTTTCGTAGTTAAGACATTCCATCCTCAGGGATCCTTGATGATACAAACGGGGCAACAAAAAAAAAAAAAAAAAAAAAAAAGTTTTTTTATAATATCCAAGATGAAATTTCATTTTTAGTGAATTTTTTTTTCTTTCCTTTCTTTTTTAATCGGAAAAAAAGGGAGTGGGAATGAGTGTAAGTAAAGAATGGAGGGAGAATTAATGTTGTAAACAAAAAGAAAGAAAGAAAGAAAGAAAAAAAAGCAATCTTCATATTTCGGGAGCAGATGTCCTTGTGAGACTGGAAAATTGTGAGTTGAAAATGATAAGTGACCCTTTCTCTTGTACAAAAGGAAATTGAATTTTTAAAATATAAACCCTTAAAAAAAATGAAGATGAATCAATAAAAAAAAAAAAAAAAAAAAAAAAAAAAAAAAAAAAAAAAACCTTCACAAACCTGTTCGGAAAAAGATTTTAAAAAAAAATGAAATTCAATTAAAATAATTGGTTTTTATACAGTTTATTTGATTAAAAGCCATAATACACTTTAACCCAGTATAATAACTTTAAAGATATTATGTTGAACAAAGTTTTTATCTTTTGATATATAATACAAGATAACATTAATTATAATCCTATTTACAATAGTTTTACAATAGTATTATAAATTAATATACAATACAATAAAAGATTATCAACCCAATGTATAAATACGGTCAAACAATAAAATAATTTCAAAGATAATCTTTTTTTGGGGGGGGGAATTTAATCCTAATTTCAAAGATTTTTCTTTTTTTTTTTGAGGGGGGGAATTTAATCCACACAAAATAATCCATGAATAATAATACCATAATAATATAAAAACAAAGTAACAACTTAAATAAAACCTACTAGAATTCCTCAAACTGAAATTCTGGAAAGGTTTCAATCTATTAAAATAAATCATTTGAATTTTGTTTTTATTCTAATCATAATTGTACTACACCAGTATATAAAATTACACTACATTACACTATACTACACTACACTACACTACACTACACTACACTACACTACACTACACTACAATAAATAAATAAAAAAAATTTGTATGAGAGGGGGTTAAGATAAAATAAAGTCTGAAAAGTTCAGTTTTATACCACTCTACACTACACTACATTATGCTACTTTTCACTATATTACACAACACTACAATACATTAAGTTACACTAGCTACATTATATAATACTACACTAAACTTCGCAGTACTACACTAGTACACACACTACACTTACACTACACTACACTACACTACACTACCGTTGAAATTTCCTCAGCAAATTTCGAAATTTCTAATTTAAAAACACTTAAAAATAAAATATTATTCATTTAATACTAAAACTTCGAAAGTTTAATTGACCGATAATTAGTTTTTTTACCTTCTTAATTTTAGTATCAATTTAAACAATAACAAAGAGAGA
>SEYY01008997.1:45000-50000 GCA_009176605.1 Armadillidium nasatum
AATATACCAACACAATTAAGTAATATTTTTTATTTTATATATATATATATATATATATATATATATATATATATTATATATATATATATATATATATATATATATATATATATATATATATATATATATATATATATATATATATATATATATATATATATATATATATATATATATATATATATATATATATATATATATATATATATATATATATATATATATATATATATATATATATATATATATATATATATATATATATATATATATATATATATATATATATATATATATATATATATATATATATATATATATATATATATACTATTATAATATATAATATAATATTGTTATAAAATATATATATATATATATATATATATATATATATATATATATATATATATTATATAGGATTAACTACCTGTTAACCCTACGCCCGAGTGTGGTCGGAGGAGTCCTTTGGAGCTGTATCACATGGCGGCTGACCAGTAGCAGTTCCAACGTATTCCTTTTTGTACCATCAGTGGTGTAGTAGTTAACGCAATGGCTTACCATCTTAGAGGTATTCGATCCTCATTAGCAGGAGTAAATTATACAAATTATATATATATTTATGTTTACGAGGATAGAACTGATAACCCTACGCCCGAGTAGGAGTCCTTTGGATGTATCACATACCAGTAGCAGTATATTTTTTTGTACCATATATGCTACCATATAGGGTTCATTATTATATATACAAATATTTATATTATATATTATACTATTTATTAATATTGTATCACATATATTTCCATATAAATATAATATATCATTCGATATAAATTATACAAGTTATTCCACGGTATTGGTATTATATTTAGTTATTGACTATAGAACTGACCTATACGCCCGAGTGTGGTCGGAATTTTGGATTATCACATGGCGGTTTATTAATGATTCCTTAATAGTAAACGCATATATATATTATTTATATATATATATTATGATATATTATATATATTATATATATATTATATATGTATTATATATATATATAGTATATATATATATATATTATATATATATATATATATTGTTATAATTGCACTTTATAAAATATTCATTATTATAAATTACACACTATTATAGATTGTACATAATTATGTATTCTTTTAATTTAAATTATACATTAGAAATATGCAAACAGACAATGCAAAAAGTTATTAAAAGCTATTTATATAAATTATATTTATTAAATTATATCTATTTTATTTAAAATTATATATAATAATCAAGATATAATTTTAACTTTTTACATTTACATTTTTATATATTATTATATATTATATATTTTTCTTTATAAATTAGATAGTGTATTTATTAAAAAATATTTATAATAATAAAGCTATAATTTTAACTTCTTACATTTACATTATTATATTATTCTTTATAAATTATGCATAAAGATTGATTTATGGTTTATCTTCTTCCTTTAAGGGTTTTTACCCTGCTAGTGGGACCAGCAACTTTCTACATTTGCTCTTAAAGGAAGGGCCCAATCATAATTTTTTAAAAAGTTTTTTATGCTTTGGATGATTAGCCTTAAATTTGCAGGGTAGATGCCTTCCTTCTTTTCCTATGAAAATAACTCGATTTTTGACGTTTTTCTAAGTCTATAAATTCTTAAAAATCCCCTTCCATCAGGAATCAAAAAGATCATTTTTTTAGGCTCGTTGGTTTCAGTGACAGTCCTTTAGCTTTATTTAAACTCTCAGGTAGGGTTTTCACTATCTTAGTGGTACTGAAATAGTGAAATCAAATAATTATAATTAATAATAATAATAATAAAAATAATAAAAATAATAATAAAAACTTTTAGTATTGATTTCAAATCTAATTTCAATTTCAGCAATAATTTGGAAGTATTAATTAAAAAAAATATTCTAAGAGTAAAATTAAATGATAATAATAATAATAATAATAATAAATATTATTATTTTATATTATTACTATTATTATTATTATTATTATAATTATCATTATTATCATTATAATTATTATTATTATAATTATCATTATTGTTGTTATTATAATTATTATTATTATTATTATTATTATTATTATTATTATTATTATTATTATTATTATTATTATTATTATTATTATTATTATTATTATTATTATTATTATTATTATTATTACTACATTGGGGAAGAAATTTCAATTTTTTATCTATTGAATTAGAGTTGACACTGAATTACAGATAATTTTGTGCACTGAGCGTGAATTTTCAATCGGTTTTGCTCAACAGCCAATGGGTCATTTTCAAGAATTTCCAAATTTCTTGAATACAAACAGTTTAAAATGCAGTATATTACATAATATTTTCACTGCGGTAAATGTTTCTTTTAAAGGACTTTTTTTTTCAAGCACCAGTACTTAACCATCATGTAAGTATCCCAGCATCCTTCTTTCCTTCATAATTTTGATATCTTGGTGGTCTCTCCTCTTGTTTGTCACATATATCATCTAAATTACTTTGAAATTTTCCAATATGGCCATTTATACGCTCATATTGCAACCTAACTCTTTGTAGTCTCTTAAAAGTGAAATATAGAGGAGATGTTAATAACAAGGAGGGCATACAAAATATCCCTGGATCCTTTGATTATAGGACAGCAGAGCCAAAGCTGAATATTTTAAATAAATCTACCCAAAAACTAACATCATTTACTGTCGGAGAAAATGTGTAATTAATTCACCTTTATAGTGAGAAGAGATAAAATCATATTTCCTCCTCTGCATATCAAAATAATTCTCATTAAACAATATGTAAAAGTTTTAGATACGGACGGCGAGTGTTTTAAATACATAATTTCAAAATTGCCAAGTTATGAGAAAATCAAGGTGGAAATTTTTTACTGCCCACAAATAAGAACATTAATTAAAGACTGCAATTTTCCTAATGAAATAAATGAACGCGAGAAAAATGTCTGGTTCTTATTCCTGGACTTGGTAGAAAACTTTTTAGGCAGTTATATTATTGAGCAGATACCAACAAAGAAGTCGTTAAAAAAATTTTTAAGAGACTACAAATAGTTAGGTTGCAATGAGTGTAAAAATCTATTTTTTTCATTAGCCATTTTTAAAAATTTCTAAGTAATTTTGATGATGTAAGTGTCAAAAAAGGGGCAGAGATTCCACCAAGATATCAAAATTAGGGAGGAATGGTAACATGGGCCTTAGGAAACTTTTTGCTGCAGTAAAAGTATATCTTTTTGAAGCAATTTCTATTGTCATTATATAATTATATTATACTTTGAACGGTTTGTATTCATGAAAACTTTAAAAAATTTCTTAATCTTAATTTTTTTGACCTAATCTGAATATTCTTGAAAATAACCCATTGACTGGTGACAAGAATCAGGATTTGAAAGATCGAAATCGAATTAAATTCATATTCACAGTACTCAAATTCATTAGAATCATAAGTCAGATAATATTCAATAAAATCTGATCTCTAATATTATCATCATTATTATCATCTTTATAGCTGGAATATTACCACTTAAATTTAGTCTTATCTAAAAAATCCATTCATATTTTTGTGATTTGATGAACATGTGCACTCATGTATTATGTATGAGTAAGCGTGTGCACAAAAAAAAAAAAAAAAAAAAAAAAAAAAAAAAGAATTGTATTTGAGCTTCTATTTTACCTGCCAAAAAGAGAGGAATAATTTTATCGTTGTTTGCAAGTCTACTGAGACCGCTGAAGAAAAGCTTTCTATTCAGGGACTTCTCTTAAGAGTTCTACATAAACATGTCTAAAATATTACTATAACTATATATATATATTTATATATATATTTAAATATATATTTTAATATATATATATATATATATATATATATAATATATATATATATATATATATATATATATATATATATATATATATATATATATATATATATATATATATATATATATATATATATATATATATATATATATATATATATATATATATATATATATATATATATATATATATATATATATATATATATATATATATATATATATATATATATATATATATATATATATATATATATATATATATATATATATATATATATATATATATATATATATATATATATATATATATATATATATATATATATATATATATATATATATATATACAGGAATGAAAGGAAATGAGGAAGAGGAACTAGTGAGGTTATTGCATTTCCTACGAAGAAATGGGCCTTTAGTTTTATAGAATTTATACAATTCGAGGTTGAAATGTAAGCTGCATGAGTTCCAGGAGCTTGAATTGCTGCAGGCAGCATTTCTTTGGCTAATAGAACGAAAACAGACAAAATTAAAGCAACGTTTATTGGCTTACTTGAAGGGAAAAAATAAGGAATGTTAAGTCCAAGGGACCCATTCTTTTTAACTTTGAAATTACATAAAAGTTTCTTACACTAATGTAGCTAGTGTGCTGCCAGTCTTATGCTTATTACATATTATTATTGATATGTATATATATATATATATATATATATATATATATATATATATATATATATATATATATATATATTATATATATATATATATATATATGTAGTGTGTGTGGTGTGTGTGTTGTGTGTATATATATATATATATATTATATTATATATATATATATATATATATATATATATATATATATATATATATATATATATATATATATATATATATATATATATATATATATATATATATATATATATATATATATATATATATATAATATATATATATATATATATAATATATATATATATATATATATATATATATATATATATATATATATATATATATATATATATATATATATATATATATATATATATATATATATATATATATATATATATATATATATATATATATATATATATATATAATATATATATATATATATATATATATATATATATA
>SEYY01008998.1:5000-10000 GCA_009176605.1 Armadillidium nasatum
TACCACTCCTTCTCTTGCTCTAGCCCTCTCATTCACTCAGGCGTAAATCCCTTTGTACCTTCCAAAGGACAATTTCCCCTCATCCTTCAATTTCTTTTTTATCAATGCCAGAACATCCATCCCCCTTTCCTCCATCACAATCCCCACTTTCTCTCTTTTCTCTTCTTCATTCACTCTTCTTAAATTCAGCGTTCTGGCCTTCAATACCTCAGAACCCACCCACCTTCCACCCATTACTTTCGATTTCTCCGACTTATTAACTCACACTTACTACGGTGTTTTTTGGTAGGATCCATTTCCTGAGGATACCATCAATTCCTCGAAGACCCCACCCCTATATTAAATCAACCACACCTCATAATTTAACAACTTTTACTTATTTTCTGTTCCTAACCAGGAAACGAACACACACCCACAAGTTCCCCCAACTTATTGCATCTTCGAAGTTAAATCTCAACTTAAAACCTTAAACTTACTTCCCCAATCTAACAAGAATTATCTCTAACTACCCCTTCTACTTTATAACCTACCTGTTAACTTAAAACCTTAAATCCCAATCTCCCAATCTACTAAGAATTTTACCTAACTACCAAATTTTCTCTAAAACCTACCTTTTTAACTTAAAATCTTAACAACTACTTATTTAGTATACTATTATTTTAAAACGCCAACTTACTCTAAAATACAAAAACAAACTAAAAGTATATACTTATATGCCGATGACTGAAGGTTGAAGTATAAACAGAGAAAAAAATAACACTAATTAATACTCACTATTAAAACACATTTTAAAACTCAGTTCCTGGAACCCGGAACCCGGCACCCACAAAGCCTCTTCTTGCACCTCCTCTCTCGAAATAAGCTAGGTAACATATATATATATAATATATATTATATATTATCTATATATATATATATATATATATATATATATATATATATATATATATATATATATATATATATATAGTATATATATATATATATATGGAACGATTAAAGAATTTTTGACGATGACGATGAGTGTGAATCAGATAAAGTATATTTTAGAAATTTTCATTATTTTAATAAATTTTAACAATTTTATAATAAGGAAGAGTTAAATTGTTGTTCTTTATTCTTTTTTGAATTATGTAAATGCATGTAATTTTAATATATAGTGTAATATAAAGTGTCTCTCACTTTTTACCCCAAATAAGCTCTCATAGATATCAAAGTAGTGGCCATAAGTTAGTAAAATTTGCCACTAACAAACCTCGATGTGTGAGAATAGTTCTGACATCAAAAACAAGTGTTGATAGTGATCGCCACCAGCATCATGACATGACTATACACGTTCTTTCATGTTACTGAAGGTTGCCACCAACATATTGGGAGTCACAACGTCAATTGCCTGGCGAATGATTTCTTTCAGCTGAATAAGAGTACGTGACCTGTTGCGATATACTAATGGATAGTACTTTTATATCTGTAAGCACATCTGGGGTCGAGAGCGAGTGAGACACCCTGTAGTATCTTCGGAACATTGATTTTAAAAATTTTAATAGGTGATTAATTAATTAATTAATCGGCATAAATAATTGATGGGCAAAAATTGATGATAATGATGACAATTGAGAAAAAGTATGCCGATATTAACGATGCTGATGACGATGATGATGATGACACTTAGAATAAATTTAGAATCATTGTTATGAGTGAAATGGGATTTGTCACAGCAGAAGGCAAGATCTTTAATTAATTTGCTAAGGGACATAAGAGTAACTACGATGAAGAAGCAAAAATCATATTAGATATTTTAACAAGAGCAGAGAGAATGTTAATTGGAGCTGGGCTAGAAATATTGTTGTAGTTTCTACTGAAATTTTACAAGAAATGCTCTTCAAGCATTCAAAACTACGCCCCCCCCAAAAAAAAAAATTTGATTTGGCTGAACAGGAGCAGGTTTCCCTATATAAACCCAAAATAATCTGAGTAACTTATCCACTTAGTCAGGAAAAACATATAACATATGCCTAAATTTCCTATGACTAAGAATCACACTTCTCGAATAGGGCTCAGCCCCTGAGTGTCGGTGGTATCTTTTAAAAAAAAAATAAATAAATAAATAAATAAATAAAAAATATCAGTCTTCAAGAAGTGAAAAATTTGGAGACTTTTTGCCAACTTAAGCAATATTTGCTGAAAGAAAAGCGTGAATCTTTTCTTTTATCCATATCGATTTTACCATAATAAAAGTATTACTTTGTAATTTAGGTCAATGTTATAAATTTAGGACTATCAGGAATCCATATTATTTAAGCCAAAAAACGTAAAATAAATTTAAAATGGCTTTGTAAATAGCAAAGGCTTATTTTGATAATCACAAATATTTTTATATTTGTCTTTATTTATTTTCTTTGAAAAATTTTTACAGTAAAAACGATAATATTTGTTAAAAAAAACTGATTCATTAACGACATGGTAGCTTATATGATTAAAATAGGCAACTTTCTAGGTCGAACTTCAAGAGAAAATAATCGCTGAAGTTTGAATTTAAGCTCAAATGGAAAAGGGGCTTATCCCCGTTTTGTCTATGAATCTTCTTATCCATCCGACCTGCTGTATATACGTTAGTATATATATTTATATTGTGATATTATTTATTTTCAACTTTTAAATTTTTCTCTATCTTTATTTGAAGAAACAGATTTTGTATTTTCAACATACTTGTTTATCTGTCATCCTATTTTAATTTTTCAGGCTGCAAAGAGCAGATGGTATTTTTTGTTTGCTTAAAGACAAAGTCTCATAATTTTCTTTAGTTTTAGGCGAAAAAAAAAATTACAATTTGACATTTTTCAGTTTATCTTCGCGATTAGTTTTTGGATTTACACCTTACTTCTCTTAATATTTAATATATATTATACAAAATTCGTTGTAAGAAACAATTATATTCAAAAATGATAAAAGAGATATAAATCAACTCTTTTGACAACACACACACACACACACACACACACACACACACACACACACACACACACACATATTATATATATATATATATATATATATATATATATATATATATATATATATATATATATATATATATATATATATATATATATATATATATATATATATATATATATATATATATATATATATATATATATATATATATATAATATATATATATATATATATATATATATATATATATATATATATATATATATATATAATATATATATATATATATATAGTATAAGGTACTAGATTTGATGATGCGTTATGAGTGGCAAGGCAAAGAAGGGTCGAATTACTCCAGATTTTGTAGAATATGTTATGAATTGCAGATTCGAGATCTCCACCATGGATCATTTATGGCAAAAATCGGCCTCTTTTACGACCATTTTATTCATGAACCTGGAAGCAGTCCATAAGAATCTTAGGAATCGGCCTTCCGAAATAAAGGGAACACTAATCGATATTGTTCGCCTTTTTTTTTATTATTTCTTTATCTTTATTTATTTATTTATATTTAGAGATGACAAGAAGGATAAAGGAAAGTTTATTTAATCGGAGATTCTCATCAATGGATTTATTGCTTAAAAATCATTTATTTCAAAGCTTCATAAAATCTTTTCAAGGATTCTATAAACACACGTCCAATATATATATATATAATATATATATATATATATATATATATATATATATATATATATATATATATATATATATATATATATATATATATATATATATATATATATATATATATATATATATATATATATATATATATATATATATATATATATATATATATATATATATATATATATATATATATATATATATATATATTATATATTTATATATATATATATATATATATAATATATATATATATATATATATATATATATATATATATATATATATATACACGATGGGGTTTCAAATTTACTTATTTGTCCTGGATGGTAAATTAATCAACCATAGAGGAGGTTTTTTATTAAATTAATTTATCTTCCCAGATTACTGGAACCTTAGATAAATCCATAGTTATTTAGAACCCGATCGATTAATACTCGATTAGTAATTAATCGATAATTAATTTATCGGCACTAGTTTTTTTTTTATTCAAAAATCTCTGCAAAAGAAGTTGCGATTGTGATCAAATTTCAACGGTAAGGTGACCAGAAAGAATATAGAAGAGAAGACAACAGAGAGAAGATAGATTCCGAAAGAGGGAAGCTTAGAAATCAAAAGCTTTGTGCCAGACTCTATGGAAGACTTTCGATATGTCCAGCACGACTCCAAAAGATTCACCGAAATGTCGAATAGAGGCATAATAAAAATAATAATAATAATAATAATAATAATAATAATAATAATAATAATAATAATAATAATAATAATAATAATATAATTATTATATATTAATTATATATTATTATTATTATTATTATTATTATAACTATTAATTAATTATACTATTATTATTATTATTATTATTATTATTATATTATTATTATTATATATAATAATAATAAATAATAATATTATATATTATTAATATTATTATTATATAATAATAATAATAATAATTATTATTATATATTATTATTATTATTATTATCATTATTATTATTGTTTTTATTATTATTATTATTATTATTGATTATTATTTTACTATTATTATTATTATTACATTATTATTATATTATTATTATTATTTATTATTATTATTATATAATATAATATAATATATAACAATAATAATAATAAGAAAAATAAATAATAAAAAACAATAATAATAATTAGTGATAATAATAATAATAATAATAATAATAAAATAATATAATAAATAATAATAATAATATAAAAATAATAATAATAATAATAATAATAATAATAATAATATAATAATAATAATAATAATAATAATTATAATATATTTTATAATAATATATAAATAATAATAATAAATAATAATAATAATA
>SEYY01008998.1:12500-19858 GCA_009176605.1 Armadillidium nasatum
GTTTAGAGAGAGAAATAATGTGATCTTTCCATGAAAGATCATGAGAAAAAGAAACACCGAGAATATTGAGGACAGATGAACGTTAAAGTTGAGTGTTTTCGAAGAAGATATCATAGTTGTATGGAAGATTGTGTCGAGTAGAAAGATGGAGGAATTGAGTTTTCGAGGCTTTGCAAATGACCATGTTTTCTCTGCCCCAATTTGAAATACGAAAAAAATCAAAGGTGAGAGATAAGATCAGAGATAAGATTAGAAGAATTAAGGTGTTTCCAAATGTTCATCATTGAGGATAGATTCGAAAACTTTAGAAAGAACTGAGGTTAAAGAAATAGGTCGATAGTTACAGGGTTGACAGGGGTCCCACTTCTTCGGCATAGGCTTAATGAGCACACTTTCTAGCAAGAAGGTCGATGTGGAGAGACAGAAACGAAATAGTTTACCAAGGCAGAGTGCAAGCACAGAAGCACAAGTTTTGAGAACCACAGGAAAATATCATCAGAACCATACACCTACTAATGTTAATCTCAGGGAGAACAGAAATGACTTCTTTAGAAGAAATTACAATGTTGGCATAAATGTTGAGGGGTTGAAGGAGCGAATAGCTCTGGAATCGTCTAAGGTAGAGATAGAGGCAAAAGTTTGAGCGAAGAGTTCAGCTTTAGTAGAAGGTAAATGGCAGTTGTGCCATCAGAAGAAACTAGAGGAGGGAAAGAGTAGAAGAAAAGTTCGAGTTGACATTTTTTGCAAAATGCCAGAAAGGGTGAGAGGAAGAGAAACCAGAAAGATTATTGCATTTGTGTAGGAGAAAAAAGTTTTTGGTGTCTCGAATAATAGATTTTTCATGATTTTGGGATGAAATATAAGTTGAATGAGTTTCAGGAGTTTGAAGACGAAGATAAACTCTGAAAGCAGTATCCCCGTGGCGAATAGCGCGAGAACAAGTAGAGTTAAATAGAGTTAAACCAAGGTTTATTAGGTTTAGTAGAATGGAAAAAATATGGAATGTACCCCTCCATGCCAGAGAGAATCACCTCGGTTATGCGCTCTGCACACTCCGTGGGAACCTCCCACGTATAGTATATATATATATATATATATATATATATATATATATATATATATATATATATATATATATATATATATATATATATATATATATATATATATATTATATATATATATTTTTGCTGTTGCGCTGGACATATCGAAAGCTTTCGATAGAATCTGGCACAAAGCTTTGATTCCCAAACTTCCCTTTCGGATATCTATCCTCTCTCTGTGGCCTTCTCTCTGATTCCTTTCCGGTCGTTCTATAGCAGCAGTTGTAGACGGCCACCCGTTCTCCTTTAAATCTATTAATAGTGGTGTTCCTCAAGAATTGTCCTATCCCCAACACTTTTTCTACTTTTCATTAATGACCTTCTCTCTGTTACTTCATCTCCTATCCACTCCTATGCTGATGACTCCACCCTTCATTATTTCCTTTCAATTTAAAAGGCGCCCCTCCCAACAACAGTTACAAGACGCAAAGAGGGTTGCCTTGGAGCAGCAGACCTCTGATCTATCTCTTATTTCAAATTGGGCAGAGAGAAACATGGTTGTTTTCAATGCCACCAAAACTCAATTCCTCCATCTCTCTACTCGACACAATCTTCCACACAACTATATCTTCTTCGAAAACCTCATATATATATATATATATATATATATATATATATATATATATATATATATATATATATATATATATATATATATATTTATATATATGTTCTTAATATTCTTGGTGTTTCCTTTCCTCATGATCTTTCTTGGAAAGATCACATTACCTCTCTTACTAAACAAGCTTCTAAGAGGTTAGGGTGTTCTGAGGCACCTTCAGTATTTCTTCACTCCACCCCGGTTGCTTGCTCTATATAGGGGTGTTGTTCGCCCCTGTATGGAGTATGCGTCACACATCTGGGGTGGTTCTACTCATGCAGCTCTCTTTATAAAAGTGGAGTCTAGGGCTTTTCGTCTTACCAACTCTCTTGCTCTCACTAATTCTCTCCAATCTCTTTCTGCCCATCTAATTGCGCACTCTGCTAAAAATCGCCATTGCAATGGACACTGCTCTTCTGAACTCTCTCGTCGCATACCTCCTCTACTGAGAAGGGCTCGTGCGACTCGACTTTCTACACAGTCTCATCCTTTCTCTGTCCAACTCTCTGACCCAGACTTAACCGCTATGCTCTGTCGTACATGTACTCTACTGGTAAAGTCTGGAACATACTGCCTTCTTCTATTTTTCCAACTTCCTATGACTTACACACCTTCAAACGTTGTGTATCAGGTCACGTAGGCCTTTAATTTGACCAGGTTCCCGTCTTTCCCTCTAACTCTGGTGGAATTTTAGTAGGCCTCTGGCCGCTGCCCACCAGAGGTGAAATATATATATATATATATATATATATATATATATATATATATATATATATATATATATATATATATATATATATATATATATATATATATATATATATATATATATATATATATATATATATATATATATATTATATATATATATATAAATCATTGCCATATTTAAGTTGCGGAAGTTTTTCACAAGTTTACTCCCATATTACTCCTATTTAACGGATGATGAATATTAATTTATGAAATTATTTTAATGATTCTACTACCAATTTTACCAAGGCAAAAGGTCCCAATGAAAGCTGATTATTTTACCAGAAACAACAAGAACTTTTATTCGGATTGAAGTTATGACTCATTAATTACAGTCATTATCAATTATATAGGTAAAATACTCTTAAAATAGTAATTAAAAAAATAATTTGAAAATAAATAAATTAAAGTGTTTTTATTAAAATTGGTATTGCTATTATTTTCCCATAAAGATATAAAACAGCAATGAAAATATCTAGGCGCAACTCTCTCTCTCTCCACTTTATATATATATATATATATATATATATATATATATATATATATATATATATATATATATATATATATATATATATATATATATATATATATATATATATATATATATATATATATATATATATATATATATATATATATATATATATATATATATATATATATATATATATAGTGAAAGAATGTGCAAATGCATATTTCAGCTCATGTATATAACTGTTTTACTGGGGTGGGAGATGAGGTAATAGTGAAGAGCTCCCCCTTCATTTGGGTGAGAGATGAGGTATCGTGAAGAGCTCCCCCTCACTGGGGTGGGGTGTCCCAAAGGGATCCAAGGAAAGCTGTTACAAGATTTTTTCGTTTATCGAAGCAATTTATTTTCAAGATGGACTATTACTTATGGCCGCTGAGGGATCACAACTTATTTCATAATATATATATATATATATATATATATATATATATATATATATATATATATATATATATATATATATATATATATATATATATATATATATATATATATATATAATGTCGGTCAAAATATAAGGTTGACCAAGAAAATGCAACTGACAAGCTTCGTGATCAATTAGACTCAAAATATTGAATCCCCCAAATCCTCCCCCTCCCTCCAGGTCAGAATATCTCCCTTTTCAAAATAATAATAATAATAATAATAATAATAATAATAATAATAATAATAATAATAATAATAATAATATAATAATAATAATAATAATAATAATAATAATAATAATAATAATAATAATAATAATAATAATAATAATAATAATAATAATAATAATAATAATAATAATAAAAATAATAAAATAATAATAATAATAATAATAATAATAATAATAATAATAATAATAATAATAATAATAATAATAATAATAATAATAATAATAATAATAATAATAAAATAATAAAAGTAATAATAATAATAATAATAATAATAATAATAATAATAATAATAATAATAATAATAATAATAATAATAATAATAATAATAATAATAATAATAATAATAATAATAATAATAATAATAATAATAATAATAATAATAAAAAGAAATAAAAAGAAATAAAAAGCTTATTACCTGCAGTACAAGTTAATAGAGATAGAGAGAGTGAAATCTCTATTGAGATTGGAGAGACTCACGAGACCTTTTCATTGGGAACGAAAGTCTGTCGCATTACATTTGTCTTTTTCGCAAATTGCATTTATATATATATATATATATATATATATATATATATATATATATATATATATATATATATATATATATATATATATATATATATATATATATATATATATATATATATATATATATATATATATATATATATTATATATGTGTGTGTGTGTGTGTTGTGTGTGTGTGTGTGTGTTTGTGCGTGAGCGTGCGAGTGTGCGTGTGCATGTGTGTTTGTGTGTGTTGTGTGTGTGTGTGTGTGTGTGTGTGTGTGTGTGTGTGTGTGTGCTGCTTTTAAAAAACAAAAGAATACTTCCTTGAGGTAACATATTTCCAATATAGAGTGTTTGGGAACATTTCATTGCACTCTGGTATTCAAAGGTTCGCCGCTCTTTGCGCTCATCTTCACAGCCGTCCTACACAGGAGAAGTTGATACTCCTTTGTTCATTCACCGCAAGCAGTGTTACACACTTTTTAAATACTTTCAAAATGGTGCTAATGAACGTAGACAAAAAGAAGCATAGGGGGACGGCTTCCAAAACAACTCTTTAGCTACCATTCCTCCATCACCTCTAGGGAGTTGACGACATTCGGTGGTGTAGTTGGTGCCGTCATGTAATTCTAGGATTGCTTTTGAAGCACGATCTTCTCTTTTTCATTAATTTCTGTAACTTTAGCGGTCTTCATTCTAATTTCCATTTTGATGAACACCACCCCACTTTATCTACATCTCATCTTTGAAACAATGGTGCTTGATAAAAACTTACTCTGTTACCTTTCATTGTCTCAATCCTGAATTTTTAGCCTAAGGAGGTTGTTTTGCATATGTGAGATATGACACTGCTTGTTCTTGTGTCTTTTCAGTTAGGAGTTCTCCGAATTTTTTACCTTTTGATTAGGTCCTTTTGCTAATACATGACAAATTCGTTTCCTCTGTTTTATTTATCTGCTAACTCTATTGCTAATTCTTCGGCTATTTAAACTCTAAAATAGTGCACATCCTCTTTATTCTCCTTTCTTTGAAATCGTTATTTTAGGTGATTTTAACGAACACCACCCCAATGGCTTTCTTCTAGTTCCCTAGATAGGCTTAGTATGCATTTATATGGAATGACCTTGAACAAATCATATAGCCCACACCAGTATTTTCGATCATTTGGAAAATGAACCAAACATACCTGACCTTTTTAAAAATTTTTTAATCATATTCATTATATTGAAACATTGGCTTCTGGATTTCTTTGATAAATTTCCCATCTCTAAATATCCTCTTCTGTCTCTTAAAAAGATAGAATGTGTAAATCCCACGTTAAAAAAGTGGATTCTAGAATTTTTGTTTTCCCAAGTCATTTGCTCTTACTAACAGTTTCTTTCTGCCTGTATGAAGGTTGCTTCACTTCTCCATAATATCGCTATTACAATGGATACTGCTGTTCTGAAAAATCCTTAGTCATATCCAATCTCCACAGGGAAGGACTCTCGTGACGCTCCTCTCTACACAGTCTCTAGCTTTCTCTATCTAGCCATATATCGGGACATGTCGGTCTTTAATTTGGTCCTCGTTCTGGACTTTCCCCCAACTCTGGTGGAATTCGGTTTGCCTCAAGCCTTTGCCCACCATATGAGATATATATATATATATATATATATATATATATATATATATATATATATATATATATATATATATATATATATATATATATATATATATATATATATATATATATATATATATATATATATATATATATATATATATATATATATATATATATGTGTGTGTGTGTGTGTGTGTGTGTGTGTGTGTGTGTGTGTGTGTGTCATTGTGTGTGTATATTTTGCTTTGCATAACCCTTTAAGTTGGTTGGTCCCCTCCATGAAGATCTGGCGGCAACTGATAACACGCTCTGACCTCATTAACACCAATAGAATAGAGACAACACCGATGGAATATGAATGGAGTCACCTCGTAAATTTCTTCGATAAGAAACCGCCATATTTATTAAGACTTTCTTTTATAATCCGAATCCTTTATTGTCTCTCTCTTGCGATTCGAAAATCTTTCCCCGAGATTTATGGTCGGCTTACGGGATGTTTTTCGGGAAATAACGTTCGAAGTGGGACAGTGGGAGAAGATTTCTTTTTAGTAAACGTTACTCGTTTTTTTTTTTTTTTTTTCGTTATCGGAATAACAAAAAATTTTACCTTTTTTTTTTTTTTTTAAAAAATTTTATTTAATTTTTTGCTATATATATATATATATATATATATATATATATATATATATATATATATATATATATATATATATATATATATATATATATATATATATATATATATATATATATATATATATATATATATATATATATATATATATATATATATATATGCGTCGTGTTAATTTTAATCTTTTTTTTTGGGGTGGGGAGGTTGGGGAGTGGGAAGATTTAGAGGAATTTTTTTTGTAACCCTAAAGAAAGCGAACATACAAAGAGAGAATTGAAAATTCCTTCCCTTAAAATGCACTTTAAATTTCAGTATTAAAAATAAGCTTTTTAAATGGCAAACTTAAGGTTCGAAAAACAGTGGAATTCCAAGATAAAGAATAGACCTTTTTTTTTAATGTCTTATGAGGGCATAATGAGTTCATATAAAGTTTTTTATTCCGAGCGTTTTATCAGCAAAGCCCATGCCACTAATAAGGAGGATGGGTCGAAATTCTCGAGTTTAGACCCCATTTAATATGGAAATTATGACCCAAGAGCTCAATTTATGGTTTTTATCTCAAGCTCTTCTCGACGCATATTTCACCGAACGAAATATTTTCCTTTCTCTTCTCCATTTAAACTCAGATGGAAGTCTGAATGTTGGTTATCTTTTGGGGGTAAGATGGAGTCACAAAGAAATCCCAAACGAATAACTTATGAAAGCTTGTGATAAAAGGTATGGAATTGCGTCTAATACGATTTAAACGTCCCTCCGCAAACGGGTTACAGTCATGTACGCGAAGACGAGCACAAGAAAAGGCGTAAAAAAAGGCAGGATTGGATCCATCAAGTCGCTTTAGGAAGAAATTCAGTTTTTAATTTAATTATATTGTTTAAAAAGCCACTTTGCAAAACAGTTAAAAGAAAGGAAGAAGAGAAGCTTTTTTTATGTTTCATAAAAAACAGTTTCATTTTTAGG
>SEYY01008999.1:0-2500 GCA_009176605.1 Armadillidium nasatum
ATACAAAAAATATTTAAGTAATTTATAAATATTGCAAAATTTTAAGATTTTAATACCGCAAGTTTGACTTATGATAAAAACTACAACTTTGGGAAATGTGAATTAAAAGAGAAAAAAAAATATTACTTTTACTCTTCATTAAATTGTACATTTCTAAATTTAACAAATTAATAACAGATTTATTAACTCCAAGCCAAAAGCTCCAAGAACACGGCAAAAGCAAAAACCAGCCCAAACTGAAATAAAAATGGAAGTTATATTTAGGCTGGCTTTCCAGTCTTTAAACAAAAAATGCAAATATTAAAGAATTTCAGTTATAAACTAAATAAACTCACAATGTAAACAAACTTCAAATATGTCAGTCTTGTGACTTGCAGACAAAAAAACCAAATATGGCCAAATGATTAAACTGAAAACAAATTTTAAATATAAAAATGGGAAACTCGCCTATATTGGCAATCCTTTATAAAAGTATAAAAGGATAATCAAGAAAATGATAAAAGAAAAGCCTGATACTTCAGACCCACTTACCAAATTTTGTTCCTTGATTTTATCTTGCCGCCTCATCCACTATCCCCCTTCAAGAACTAGAAGCCTTTTGATTGATCGGAAATGCTGTTAGAGATAAGCAAATGATGGTGATCCCAGGTGGACAAGTATATAGTATACTTCTTGACTTGAAGTCCACTTTCAACTTTATACTCCCAGTACAGATGAAATTCCCATGGGAAAGGAGTAAAAAAAAATAGTTTTAGTTATGGTCAGTATAACAAAATGTATGGACAATTTTTCCAATAACAACCATTAAATGTATAGTTGCTACATATAAGTAGTAGCGAAAAAATTAGAATCTATTTTCTTAAATTTTCATCCTCTAACAACAACTGGGCTGTTTTCTTCTTCTTTAGAGCTTTTTGGGGAAGGTTGGGGATGGTACAAAATTAGGTGTGAGTTCAAAAGTATCAGGCTACATTAATAAAAATATATATAAATATAAATCAAATTATTTATTAAAAGTCACACTAACTGACCTACTTGAAATTTATTTTAATTAAAATTTCATTAAAAAATAACCTTGTCGAATTTCAGGTAGGAAAAGTGTAAAACTTTTGCAAATGATAAAAAAACAAAACAAAAAACATGATTGTGGACGATAAGCTATGAACTAATAAACCTAATTCGACTTTATGTAACCTGAACGACCGAAAATGGCCACCGTATACAAGCCTAACTGATGTATTACACCCTATATATATATATATATATATATATATATATATATATATATATATATAATATATATATATATATATATATATATATATATATATATATATATATATATATATATATATATATATATATATATATATATTATATATATATATATATATATATATATATATATATATATATATATATATTATATATTTAACATATTTTACAATTTTGTTAGTCATTAGCGAAATTTTAGTTATTCAAATTTCGGCAAAAATCAAGAAAAAAAAGTGACGTTGCCTGACGTACGATTCTATCGAGAATTAATAAAAAGTAAACTTTACTTATACAAACTTTATTATTATAAGAATTTATTTTTTATTTCACAATGTTTCCTACCTGAAATTCGACAAGGATTCTAAAAATGAATCCTTTTTACGTAGGTTAGGTAGTTTTTTAAATATGTAGCTAGCTCAAACTGAAGTCTGGCCATATATATATATATATATATATATATATATATATATATATATATATATATATATATATATATATATATATATATATATATATATATATATATATATATATATATATATATATATATATATATATATATATATATATATATATATTAGCTCTTAGATTTTTTTAAAAAGATTTTTAATAATTATCCATGAAAAAAATTGAGGTCAAATATTTATTTATTTAACATTTGAACTCAAAAAGATTTTTTTTCAAAAATAGATATTAAAAAAAAATTGGACGGTAATGTTTTAGCTACAGAGTGTCTGAAAATATGGTCCAAATCAGTCAATCAACAAAAAGGCTGAATAAAAAAAAGTGAAAGTGTTTGTATCCGAAACCATTTTAGATACAGAAATTTATACAGAAATTTTACAAGAATGCCAAAATGCATTCCTCTTCCAATTATGTAAAAGCATTAAATTTAATTTTCGTAACTTCAATAAAAGGAGAGTGTTCCCCAGAAACTAGGTGTTGACAGAAAATATCCAAAACGTCCTCTCTCCTTTTAATCAGCCCCATCCTTAATAAGAAGTCAGTCACACTTGTAAAAAGAGTTGTTCTCAAATCTTTTGTTAAAAATTCACAACTAATGCTAGTACATCTTTCTAGAATCAAAAGGAGATTTAAAAGCTTTTCTCCCTCACTCTCCAGAGTTTGGAGTGAAAATTTAAGTACCTATAATTCTTAGAGAAATTTTAAATAGTAGGAATGATTACTAAGAAAAGTCGATTTGAAAAAGTTATGTAGTTGTTCA
>SEYY01008999.1:5000-15000 GCA_009176605.1 Armadillidium nasatum
GACTCAACCCTATCCAGAAGAGAGGAGGAGCCGGAGCTCCCCCAAATGTGAGAACAGTACTCCATACAAGGGCGAATAAGACCCTTATATATTTGGAGTAACTGTTCAGAAGAGAAAAATTCTCGCAATCTGAACAGAACTCCCAGCTTCTTAGAGGCCGCTTTAGCAACCATTGTGATATGTGGTTTCCAAGATAGTTTGTTGTTTATGTTTAGACCAAGAATGTTAATGTTATTTACAGGTGAGACGGGAGAGCCATCGAAGAGGATAGGAAAGTTAGGAGGTGTTTTTGAGAGGGAGATGTGAAGAAGTTGAGTTTTTAAAGAGTTGAATTTCACAAGGTTGCTATGACCCCACCGGGAAATCTCATCCAGATCGGCAAGAATAGAATTGGAAAGTTGAAGACGAGAAGCAACTCTAGAAGCAAAAGAGGGAGCAGATTTGAAATGAGTAGAAGAATGCAGAGTTGAATCATCAGCATAAGAGTGAACAGAGTTAGAAGTGCAGTGGAGAAGATCGTTAATGAAAAGTAAGAATAAGGTTGGAGATAAAACAGAACCCTGAGGAACACCACAGTTGACAGAAAAGGAGGAAGAGGTCGCTCCATCTACAACTGCCGAAATGGAACGATCTGAGAGAAAACTAGACAATAGTAAGCAAAGAAAAGGAGGAAACCCAAAGGAGGGGAGCTTGGAGAGCAGTGACGCATGCCACACCCGGTCAAAAGCCTTGGATATGTCAAGCGCCACCACACAAGACTCCCCGAAGTCCCTAAGGGCAGAAGACCATAGATCAGTAAGATAGGAAAGTATGTCACCAGTTGACCTCGAGCGTCGAAAGCCATACTGGTGATCAGAAAGAAGAGAATGAGACTCCAAATGATCCAGGAAATGAGAGTTGAGAAGAGTTTCAAAAATTTTAGATAGAACACAGGTGAGAGCTATAGGTCGATAGTTAGAAGGGTCAGAGCGACTACCTTTTTTCGGGATCGGTTGAACAAACGCACGCTTCCAGCATTGAGGAAAAGTATTAGTATTAAGGCATAGAGAGTAGAGCTGAACGAGGACAGGTGCTAACTCGGAAGCACACTCCCTCAGAACACGAGGGGGAATGCCATCCGGGCCACTGGCCTTCCTGACGTTCATAGATTTCAGGATCCCATGCACCTGATCATGAGTAATTACAGGCAGAGACATGGGACACCTGAGAGGAGAAGGAGTAGGAGGAGGGATGTCAGAATCGAGCAGGGTGGAATTAGATGAAAAAAGGAGGCCGAAGAGATTAGCCTTTTCAGAAGGAGTATTAGCAACAGAACCAACAGAGCGAATAAGAGGAGGAAAAGGCAGATTTACAGAAGTTGTTAGAGATATTTTTGACAAGAGGCCAGAAATTTTTATCAGTAGGAGAGCCATGGAGGTCATCGCACTTCCTTTTTATGAAAGTACGCTTAGTCCGTCGAAGAACATCCCTGCAACGATTCCGAGCTGAATGAAAATTAGCAAGAGTGATAGGAGAAGGAGAGTTTTTCCATTCACGATAAGCACTGTCTCTCTCGCGAAGGGCAAGAGAACAGCCGTCATCGAACCATGGATTTTGAGGAGAAAAAGATTTAGTTGAAGAACGAATGAATCTGCCCATCCCGTCAAGGATTACGGCCCCTACCTTTTCAGCAGAGACAGAAGCGTCCCCCGAGACAAAGCAAGATTCACTCCAATGATAGTTAGCAAAGAAGCGGCGCATTGCCCCCCAATTAGCCCGATTAAAGTGCCAGAAAGTACATTTAGGGCATGGTGGAGCTGTTGGAGAGAAAGCATTATAACTAAGAGCTATAAGATTATGATCAGAGTTACCAATAGGAGGGAAAATGGTGTATTTATAACTAGAAGGAGTAGTGGTGAAGCATAAATCAAGTGTATTCAAGAATTGGTTAGGACGATCTGGAATGTGTGTGGGTTCACTAATCAATTGCTCCAGATCGTTAAGAATACTGAATGATTTGGCCTCCCTCCCACCTGTATCAGTATGAGAGGAGCCCAACCATTCAGTGTGGTGTACGTTGAAATTCCCTAAATAGAGGATTTCAGCATTTGGATGAGAAGAAGTGACAGTCTCGTGAGTAGTAGTAAGGTATTGAAAAAAGACTGGAAAATCTGTTCCATTAGGGGAGCAGTAGCAGAAACACAAGATAATTGTAATAGTAAGAAGACAGATTTTAAGCCATAAGACGTCGAAATTAGGAGATTCTAGATTTACGAGACGTGTCACAGGAGTGTTAATGTTAATATAGGCACAGACTCCACCATTTAGACGGAAATTGTGAAAAAAGTTGTAGTTAGAGACATTAAGATTGCAAGAGAAAGAATCCCTGTCCAGCTGGGTCTCAGACAGAAGCAAAAGGTTAGGAAGAGAGGTAGTGAGGTAGTGTTCAACAGACGTGAGATTAGATCGAAGGCCACGAACGTTAGCAAAGGAAATGGAAAGCCCCCGTCTACGCCCAACCCCACGATCACTCGAATTAGGCATTAAAAAAAAAAAAAAAAAAAAAAAAAAACCGTAAACGAGCACACACAAACACACACACAATCACGCAAGCACGCTCGTAACCATACACTTAAACACGCACCCACGCACGCACCCACGCAAGCACACAATATAGTAAATTAAAATAATTAATATTAATATCATTAAAACTATTAAAATCAATATTAAAAATATTAAACCTGTAATTATTAAAACAGATTATGAGGTAAAATTTATGTTAATGAAATTTAATTATTAGAACGTATATATATATATATATATATATATATATATATATATATATATATATATATATATATATATATATATATATATATATATATATATATATATATATATATATATAGTTTCTTCAGATGGCACATCTGCCATTTTATCTACTAAATCTGAACTTTTTGCTCAAACTTTTGACTCTAATTCTACCTTAGACGATTCTGAGGCTTTTCCTCCTCCTCCTTTAAACCCCTCCAACTCATTTATGCCTCACATTGTAATTTCTACTAAAGATGTCATTTCTGATCTCTTTCTAAGAAGGAGTATGGTTCTGATAGTATTCCTCCTGCGGTTTTCAAAACTTTTGATTCTGAGCTTGCACCCTGCCTTGGTAAACTATTTCGTCTATGTCTTTCTACTTCAACCTTCCCTTCTTGTTGGAAACGTTCACTCATTCAGCCTGTGCCGAAGAAGGGGGACCCCTCTCAACCCTCTAACTATGGTCAAATTTCCCTAACATCCGTTCTTTCTAAAGTTTTCGAATCTACCCGTAACAGGAAGATTTGGAAACACCTTAATTCTTCTAATCTTATCTCTGATCACCAGGATGGCTTTCGTAAGAAACGCTCTACTGGTGATCTTTTTTCCTTTCTCTCTGGCTCCTGGCCCTCCGCTCTTCGGGGTTTCGGTGAGTTTTTCACTGTGGCGAAAGACGTTATGTTGCGTCACTCTCTCTATACTATCGCTATAATAATGGACACTGCTCTTCTGAATTCTCACATGGCATACCTCCTCCATTGAGAAGGACTTGTGTGACACAACTTTCTATACAGTCTCATCCTTTCTCTGTCCAACTCTACGATCCCAGACTTAACCGCTATGTTCAATTTTACATGTAATCTACTGGTAGTCTAGAATACACTCCCTTTATCTGTTTTCCCAACTTCCTTTGACTTTCACACTTTTAAACGCCGTGCATCGGGTTATGTCGGCCATATATATATATATATATATATATATATATATATATATATATATATATATATATATATATATATATATATATATATATATATATATATATATATATATATATATATATATATATATATATATATATATATATATAATTGATTTGGATGTCGTTCGAGCAAGTGGCGATAAAACTAGCAAGGAAGAGAAGAAATCAGAGGAAGAATTAATGGAAAGAGAAGAAAAAATCAGGAGAACGTTATCATCAGAATTAAAAATACTTTTGCATTTCAAAAAAAAATCCAGATTGTTTAAATTAAATATTAAAAATTATTAAATTTATAAATTGGTGTGAAGTTACGAAACAGTTAAAGTCTATTCCTTTATTAAAATTAAAATTATTCAAGTTACCATCTCAAGATTTAGGCCTACGACTTTAAGATCTGCTCCGAAAAGGTTGGGCTTTAATTGCAGACATTCAGATCTTTACCTGTAGAAGAGGATTTCTTTTCAACAGCTGAAAGGACTGTTCATATTTACATTTTCACCCAGCAACTTTTACGGTTTCTTTCCACATAATTCCTGTAATAGAAAACAATGTGAAGTTATAGCGACAGGCCCAGCAAGCCGGCTACGAGAAATTGAAACTACCAGGTTGGATGGTTATATATATATATATATATATATATATATATATATATATATATATATATATATATATATATATATATATATATATATATATATATATATATATATATATATATATGAGTATTTCTACTAACATGGTAGTTGCAAAAGCGCCAAAGTTAATTGTTGTTTGATGGGAAGTCTTTCAGAGTGAAAGTAGCAATGAAGAGTGGAATACATATTTATATAGTATATATATATATATATATATATATATATATATATATATATATATATATATATATATATATATATATATATATATATATATATATATATATATATATATATATATATATATATATATATATATATATATATATATATATATATATATATATATATATATATATATATATATATATATATATATATATATATATATATATATATATATATATAGGTAAAAATTCGATCCATCACATTCACTCTGTATTTTCACTATATTAAAAATATAAAGTCAAAATGTGGTGAAATGCATTTTACACACTTTTACTTAACGGAAAAATAATTAAAATACATTAAAAAAAAAGAAAACCCATTCTAAAAACTAAAAAATATATTTTTACTGGGAATGGGGAAGCGATTGTTCTTTACCTATATTTCGTCTGTACAAAAATAATTGAATGCTAGATTGCCATATTTGTCAATCGATTTTCTGCAATGTACTGTAATTCATGGTTGTCAGTATATGAAAAAAAATGTGGAGTTAGTTAATGCGATTTTCCAATCTCTCTCTCTCTCTCTCTCTCTCTCTCTCTCTCTCTCTCTCTCTCTCTCTCTCTCTCTCTCTCTCTCTCTCTCTCTCGAAGAAAAAACTCCATTCCTAACGTTTTTGCGAGGGATTAACCGTTTAAAAGTTTTTTTTTTTTTTTTGAAAATTTAAGGTATGTTTAAATCTACGGTGAGGATAAGTCAAAAATGGTTTTGGTCTGAAATTTGGATTGTATATTTTAAAATCTATTGGCTACAAAAGCTTCTAATAAAGTTTTGTTCTCTGGTTTACAGAAAAAAAGTTAAATGCCCTTACTTGACCAGGTGTCGAAATTTTTTTTTTCCAGTTTTGAAAAACACCTTTGGACAATTTTTTTTTTTAAACTGTTCATTAAAAGTATTTAATTTTATGAGGGTCTATAGATAAGAGACAGGGCTACAAATTTCTTTAAATCCTTTATTCAATGCTATTTGTTCTTTTCGAGATATAACTTATTGAAAATGGCTATCAATCGCTATCAGAAGTTATCAAAAATGTCCAACATTAAAGTTGTAGAAATTGGGTCTGAGAATGCACAGGGAAGTTTTTGGGTCATTCGGACCACTGGTTTACGATTTCTATTCATTCTCTTTTTGAATTTTGAACCCCTATAACTTTTAAACCTTTAGAAACACAGAAAAACGTCAGAAATCGATGGTTCTTAGGTTTAAAAAATGCATATATGTTGTAAATTTCAGCTCAATCGGTCAAAGAATAAAAAACTTTTTGAGATTGGATCTCCTTCCCATAATTATATAAAGAGCAAGCAAATGGGGAGGCTTGAAGAAATTACAAAAGCACCTCGGAATACACAACCTCTTAGAAGCTTGTCTAGGAAAAGAAATAAATTGACTCCTTCCAAGACAGATTACGAGAAAAATAAACTTCAAGAATATTATTTACAAATGAAAGTGTTAGTCGAGTGTTTTAGGAAAAGAAGTCATTGTTGTGTGAAAGTTTGTGCTGAGTAAAGAAGGGTAGAGATTAAGTTTTTTGCGGCATTGACAATGACCGTGTTTTCTCAGCCCCAAATCGAAAAAAATACAAGAAAGATCAGATGTTGGTTGCCCTATGGGCACCTTCTTAGCATCAATGAACTACTGTCTTTAAAACTGAAAGTAGCAATGAAGGGTTGAAACATCGGCATTGGAGTGGATAAGCAATGAAATAATAGAGAGAAGATCATTAGTGAAAAGTAGAAAAAGAGTTGGGGATAGAACAGATACCTTGAGAACACCACTATTAATGGATTTAAAATGAAAACGGTGGCCGTCTACAACAGCTGCTATAAAATGAAAGGAAATCAAAGAGAAATTTAGATGCCGAGTGAGAGAAAGTTTGAAATCAAAGTTTGTGTCAGTCTCTATGTCCAGCGCTACAGCGTTCAGTCTCTATGTCCAGCGCTACAGCGTAAGATTAAACAGAAACTCAGAAGAGAAGAGTACCAAGTTTCAGAGAGAATGGAAAGATAACCTGTAGTTTGCTCTTTACGAAAGCCATACTGGCTATCAGAGATAAGATTAGAAGAATTTAGATGTTTCCAAATTTTGTTTGTTGGGTTCTTCACAGAGATTGCCTGGGATACGAGTAGGGAGTTGCACCAATTGACTCCAAGTTAATTGAGATTGTTTTCAATAGAAAAGTGTTAGGAGAGATCTCCAGCTGGATCTTGAGAAGTAAATGAGAGCTATTTGCCGTAGTGAATGTTGAAGTCACCTAAAATGATGATTTCAGAAAAATGAATAGTAAAGAATGTGATCTATTTTGGAATCCAGAATTTAATCCATAAAGTAGAGAATTCCGAAGACTAGAAATTAGATATATAAGAACAAATAACGTTGTTGCGCACATATAAGCGACATCTTCCTTTGGCCGATTATTGAAGATAAAGAAATTAGGAGGTATCAGAGTAGAGTTTGCTGTCAGAGCTCTTTATGAAAGAGTTTGCTGTCAGAGCACTCAAGCACCTGAATTTCAGTTAAGAACAAGAGATGAAGTCAAGAAAAAGATAGATGGTTTTCGAAAAAGTGGAAATTAGACAAGAGACGGGAAATGTTGCAGAAATTAATGGAAAAAGAAAATCATGCAACAAGACAAGCCGGTAGCAATTGTATATATTAGTCATCAACAAAATCGGCATATTTTTTCTCAGTTGATAAAGTTATCTTTCTACCTATCATTTTGCCTATTAATTTACAAATATTGGTTATAAATATATCTACTGTACCTTTTTCTATTGGAGTGAAAGGCTGTTTAGTAGTGAGGGACAAATATACTATCCAAGATGAAATCGAATTACCCCAGAGACTAGAGAAAAGATTGTTTCTGCATCACAATTTAAGATCTCTAAATTTAAAATGTTAGAATTTTGCTTGTCTGTCCATGTTCTCACATGAAAAAAGAATAAAGAAAAGACTAATTCTTCCTGTTTATAAATTTATTAAAATATGGAAATTTTTTATATTTTTTTCAATTTTATCGTCAACATAAAATTTTCTATAATCATCATCGTCAAAACAATTTTTAATCGTCTCATCACATACGCACACACACATACGCACGCACACAGACACACACACACACACATATATATATATATATATATATATATATATATATATATATATATATATATATATATATATATATATATATATATATATATATATATATATATATATATATATATATATATATATATATATATATATATATATATATATATATATATATATATATATATATATATATATATATATATATATATATATATATATACACTACCACACGACAAATAGAAGTATGTGTAAATCTTTTAATGTACTTACAAGGATAAGATTTGCTCGGAGGAAAGAGGTTAATTTGTATTTAAAATGTAACATTTGTTTCTGCCCAGGAAGTCCGTAAAACTACATATGAAGGCATTTCTAGGAGTTTAAAATCCCATTCTACCTCTTTTTTTCTTTTCCCATGTACGGTTGCAGCAGTACTACTAATATATATTATCTGCTAACTACACAACTCTAAGCCCATGTTATTTATATATATATATATATATATATATATATATATATATATATATATATATATATATATATATATATATATATATATATATATATATATATATATATATATATATATATATATATATATTAGGAAATTTCAAGAATGTATTTTTAAACACTCTCTTCGTCAAGATGATAGCATCT
The DNA here is from genome assembly GCA_009176605.1 of Armadillidium nasatum. NCBI lineage: Eukaryota > Metazoa > Arthropoda > Malacostraca > Isopoda > Armadillidiidae > Armadillidium > Armadillidium nasatum. Next base: position 13,383 of record SEYY01008999.1, read on the forward strand.
GTTAACTTGAGACAATAAATCTGAAAAGAACATTTACACATTAAACTTGAAGGAAAGGTGATAAAGAACTGTTAATTAATTTCCTTACATAATTGGACTTGACAATTGTCAAAGGCTATATTTTAAGTAATAAAAATAAAATACATAACATTATCTTTTTACTGCTGTTGAAAATTTTTTATTAATTACATCTTCTAATCTTCGTTGCTTTATTCTAATAGATAAATTAAAAGAATACAATATGAAACTTTGTTTACCAATTTTAATTCAATTTATTTAACCAGATGATACCAAATATTGCTTCTAAAATGACGTAGATTTAATTTTAATTTTTTCTTTCTGTAATTCATATTATTGCATATTTCGTTAATTAATACGTTAATATATAAGAAATTTATGAAAAACTTTGTTAATTTTTGAACTCGTAAGGTAATAATGTCTGTAATGTTTCAATGTTTCAGCAAAAATAATTTATCACACGCAAATTCTGAAATTGTCTGCTAAACTCTTTAACAAGTGCTGAAATTGTTTATGAAAATGGTTCTTAGGAATTGCCTAAAACTAAAAATCAACTCTCGAGTAAAGTCAAGTGAATAGAAAGTCCAAATTACTTCTGAAATTACGTTCTCTTCAAGAGCGTCTTAAAACAATAGGATAGAACAGCGAATAGTCAAGCGAGGAGCTTTCTTTTCAAAGGTTTTCTTTAGGAGTTTCTTATTCATTTTACTGAATTTAATCTTTTCTCAACAGCTTTTTAAACAAAAATAAAATCTAAATTTTTGTGCTTTCATCACGCTTAATATTATAAAATTACGTCATATATATATATATATATATATATATATATATATATATATATATATATATATATATATATATATATATATATATATATATATATATATATATATATATATATATATATATATATATCTTCGCTACATGTAGTTTTCATCAAATTCCTAGCCAGTGAATGAAAATGCTTACGCCCCTGCATCTCTGCTTGGTTAAGTAACCCCTTGTTATGGTATGTTAAGCTCCGCGTACGCTCTCTCTCTCTCTCTCTCTCTCTCTCTCTCTCTCTCTCTCTATATATATATATATATATATATATATATATATATATATATATATATATATATATATATATATATATATATATATATATATATATATATATATATATATATATATATATATATATATTATAATGTAAAGGAATTTATTTCAGAACGAAAAAGCAGCATAATCCTTATCATAATGCTTCAAAGGCCTTTATAAATTATAGAAACTTTGATTCATATTTCTATGGGAAATTTATCCATATGACAAAACCAAAATTTAAAAGTTTATTTTAAAAACTTTTTTTTTGTTTTGGTTTTCGATAAAATTTCGTTGTCTTCTTAATTCCTTCACCAGAGACACCTAATACTTCTTTCTTCTTTCATATATATATATATATATATATATATATATATATATATATATATATATATATATATATATATATATATATATATATATATATAGAAAGTGAAACTGTTTGTAAACTTGCGTTAAAAATTCATCTACTATTAAAAGTAACTTTTTTTTATTTATTTACTTATTTATTTATTTT
>SEYY01008999.1:20000-45000 GCA_009176605.1 Armadillidium nasatum
CTAATAATTCTCAAGAGGGAAACTAGGAATTCTACTTTTCTACCAAGCCTACCTGCATAGAGGAAATGATCGTAATATGATTTTTTTTCGGTTTATCAGTGAATGGCAAAGAATTTTTGCAAGAAAAAAAATCAAAAACACTTAAATTAAAAGAATAAAAATAATTCAAATAAATAAAATAAAAAAATAAACAAAAATGAAAAAGTTTCAAATATATATATATATATATATATATATATATATATATATATATATATATATATATATATATATATATATATATATATATATATATATATATATATATATATATATATATATATATATATATATATATATATATATATATATATATATATATTAGGGATGGAGCGATACCAAAATTTTTACCGATACCGATACCAAGACTTTCAATTTCGCCGATACCGATACCGATACCTAAAAATTTGCCGATACCGATACCGATACTAATTTTTAACTGTTAAGAATATATATATATATATATATATATATATATATATATATATATATATATATATATATATATATATATATATATATATATATATATATATATATATATATATATATATATATATATATATATATATATATATATATATATATATATATATATATATATATATATATATTATATATATATATATATATATATATATATATATATATATATATATATATATATATATATATATATATATATATATATATATATATATATATATATATATATATATATATATATATATATATATATATATCTCCTCTGGTGAGCAAAGGCCGGAGGCCTACCAATATCCACCAGAGTTGGGGAACAGTCGGAAATCTGGTCGCTAATGGCCGACGTGACCCGATACACGGCGTTTAAAAGTGTGCAAGTCAAAGGAAGTTGGGAAAACAGATAAAGGGAGTGTGTTCCAGACTTTACCAGTAGAGTACATGTAAGATTGAGCATAGCGGTTAAGTCTGGGGTCGGAGAGTTGGACAGAGAGAAAGGATGAGACTGTGTAGAAAGTCGTGTCGTACGAGCCCTTCTCAATGGAGGAGGTATGCGACGTGAGAGTTCAGAAGAGCAATGTCCGTTGTAATAGCGATAGTATAGAGAGAGTGACGCAACAATTCGACGGGAAGAAAGAGATTGGAGAGAGTTAGTAAGAGCAGGAAAGAGTTGATAAGACGAAAAGCCCTAGACTCCACCTTTTCGAGAAGAGCTGTATGTGTGGAACCACCCCAGATGTGAGAGGCGTACTCCATACAGGGGCGAACAACACCCCTATACAGAGCAAGCAACTGGGGTGGCGTAAAAAAACCACGAAGGCGCCTCAGAACACCCAACCTCTTAGAAGCTTGTTTAGAGAGAGAAATAATGTGATCTTTCCAAGAAAGATCACGAGAAAAAGAAACACCGAGAATATTGAGGACAGATGAAGGTTTGAGTTGAGTGTTTTCGAAGAAGATATCATAGTTGTGTGGAAGATTGTGTCGAGTAGAAAGATGGAGGAATTGAGTTTTTGAGGCATTGAAAACGACCATGTTTTCTCTGCCCCAATTTGAAATACGAGAAAGATCAGAGGTCAGTTGCTTGAATCTATCAACTGCTGTTGGGAGGGACGTCTTTCAAATTGAAAGGAGTAATGAAGGGTGGAGTCATCGGCATAGGAGTGTATAGGAGACGAAGTAGTAGAGAGAAGATCATTGATGAAAATTAGAAAAAGAGTTGGGGATAGGACAGATCCTTGAGGAACACCAATATTTATAGATTTATAGGAAGAACGGTGGCCGTCTACAACAGCTGCTATAGAACGACCGGAAAGGAAATTAGAGAGAAGGATAGATTCCGAAAGAGGGAAGTTTGGAAATCAAAGCTTTGTGCCAGACTCTATCGAAAGGCTTTCGATATGTCTAGCGCCACAGCGAAAGATTCACCGAAACCCCGAAGAGCGGAGGACCAAGAGTCAGAAAGTAGGGAAAGAAGATCACTAGTAGAACGTTCTTTACGAAAGCCATACTGGCGATCAGAGATAAGATTAGAAGAATTAAGGTGTTTCCAAATCTTCCTGTTAAGGATAGATTCGAAAACTTTAGAAAGAACGGAGGTTAAAGAAATAGGACGATAGTTAGAGGGTTGAGAGGGGTCCCCTTCTTCGGCACAGGCTGAATGAGCGCACGTTTCTAGCAAGAAAGGGAAGTGTCGAAGTAGAAAGGCAAAGAAGAAATAGTTTACCAAGGCAGGGTGCAAGCTCGGAAGCACAAGTTTTGAGAACCGTAGGAGGAATATCATCCAGACTATACGCCTTCTTAGTGTTAAGCTCAGAGAGAGCAGAAATGGCATCTTTAGATGAAATTACAATGTTAGGCATAAATGAGTTGGAGGGGGTTGAAGGAGTAGGAATAGCTCCGGAATCGTCTAAGGTAGAGTTAGAGGCAAAAGTATGAGTGAAGAGTTCAGCTTTAGTAGAAAGTAAACTGGCAGTTGTGGTATCAGAATAAACTAGAGGAGGGAAAGAGGAAGAAGCAAAGTTAGAGTCGACATTTTTTGCAAAATGCCAGAAAGGGCAAGAGGAAGAGGAGCCAGAAAGATTATTGCATTTTTGGCGGAGAAAAGAGTTTTTGGTGTCTCGAATAGATTTTGCACGATTCCGGGATGAAATATAAATTGAATGAGTTTCAGGAGTTTGAAGACGACGGTAATCTCTGAAGGCAGCATCCCTACGGCGGAATTAAACCAAGGTTTATTAGGTTTAGTAGAAGGGAAAGAATATGGAATGTACGCCTCCATGCCAGAGAGAATCACCTCGGTTATACGCTGAGCAAACTTCGAGAGGACCCCTCCCACTAAAGTAATAATCATTCCATGGGAAATCAGAAGAAGTACAACCGCAAGTCAGACCAGTTAGCAGCACCGGAGTGTCAGAAACGTCTCCTCGCCGAAGGCGGTGGCCATTCTTGCGGAAGACTTGAAGAGACAGAACAAGATCCGGAGATACGAAGGTGATCTGATGAACCCAGAGGAGGAAAGAGTTTAGCAGTATAAGGAGAATGATAAGAAGTAAGGAAAAGATCAAATATGTTGGGTTCATCACCAAGGGGGTCAGGGATATGGGTAGGGAGTTGCACCAACTGCTCAAGGTTGTTCTGGATAGAAAAGTTGTAGGCGAGTTCACCGGCTGGATCATGAGAACTAGATGAAAGCCTTTGGCGGTGGTGAACATTGAAATCACCTAAAATGATGATTTCGGAGGAAGGAGAAGAAAGAATGTGCTCTATTTTGGAGCTTAAATAGTCGAAGAAGTTTTTATATTCAACAGAATTAGGAGATAAATAGACAGAACAAATAAATTTAGTAGTAGAATTGCAAGAGAGCTTAAGTCATAAAGTAGAGAATTCAGAAGACTCCAAATTAGAGACACGAGAGCAAATAACACCGTTGAAAATTAACACCCTGAAAATTTCAGCTCAATCAATCAAATAAAAAAAAATATTTCAAACAAAATATAAGAAAATTAAGATTCTTCTTGCTTTTTAAAAATTTTCTCTTTTTTTCTGTTTCTTTTGACCGCTCCTTTTCTGCTAGGGAATCTTCATCTTTGTGTTTTGATTTTTGATACCCCATAAGATTTAGTTGAAAATTTTTTACTTGTAGCACCCGGAGGTCCTCTTCTAATTTTCTGACTGCAGATGCTACATTTAGCTATTTCGAGCCTATCCTGAAACATTGTAAATTACTCCCATACTGCTGAAGCTGATCTTTTAACTATATTGACTGAAAGTATGAACAAAATAATAATTTTGAAATAATGTAGCTAATTGATACAAGTTTGATACATAGCAATAAAATAACAATGATATGTATAAATACAGGTTATATTGATAATTTTATATCTTACATTTTTTCAAACTTTACATTAGTGTCTTACCTATGTAAAGCTGTTAAATCACTATTATGAATAAAAAAAAAAATTTTTTTTTTTTAATTTTTGTACTTATTATTCAAAATCCCTAATTTTCTGAATTTTTTTCAGAGAAAATGCTATAATCATTAATATAAATGAATGTTGGCTTTTCTACGCCTTTCTTATAATTAAATAAACCTCAATTAAATTTATATCTAATTTTTTTAAAGTAAAATTTCAATGCTTTTGACCTCTATACAAATTTTAGGCAACCCCGGCCAAATTCCAGCCCCGGTCGGTCACTAGTTGCTTAGATAGATACAAATCACGAGCAAGGTCATTCAGATCTTCCTATGTGATCCATTGAGAATCATTACTACTTGCTCCTGAAAAAACAGAGAAATTGTTTTCAAAAGAGATAGAACTGGCAGAATCTTCCCCTGAAGGCATTTTTTCATCCGATGAAGAAAAAATAACCTTATTTGTTTGGAGCTGTATGGACAGGGAGATTATATGAGTGGGAAACAGGTCTTAAAGCTGAGGTAAGGTTGAGGTACTTAATCTTTTCCTATTAGAAGCATTAAAACTAACTATATTTGTTAGGCTAAAATAGTAATCATCCGCATGGCTTTGTGGTTCTCTCCAGACCATTGGTATAGCAAAGTTGAATGTTGCTTTCCTGACGTTAAATCATGCAGTTAGTCTATTGTAGTATGGTTTACAACAGATATGTGGGGTCCAGGTCTTGTCTTGATCTCCAAATTTTACACCCAAAGTAATGAAAGTAGGCAGTTTTCAGGAGAGGAGAAATTTTTTGGAGCTGTGAAACTGTCGTGAAATCTAAACAAACGTAACAGAATAAATTTGTCCCTGAGGCCATTGTAGTAATAGGTATCAGGTCACATATATATATACAAAACAAACACTGATCCTAAATACTATTACGAGAAGTGTCGCAAAATCGCGTATATATATATATATATATATATATATATATATATATATATATATATATATATATATATATATATATATATATATATATATATATATATATATATATATATATATATATATATATATATATATATATATATATATTATATATATAGGGTTGTGTAACACGACTGTCGAGCAGCTCAAATCTTCACTTCACATGGACTGTAAGCAACTGGTTCCCAGGCCCATTACATCTCAGAGTTGTATATGAATAGGATAGTAAATTTCTTTTACACATGACACGATTACTTAAATTCCTAATTAAAATAGATATTGTTATTAAAAAGAAAGCATTGCGTAACTATGAATGAATATACATTACGTACATGTAAAGGTGTATATTTAAAAAACTAGAAGTAATATGTGAAAACTGAGCTCATATCAGAAATCAGCACCCCGAAATTAGTATAGAAAAGTCAATTTTTTGTTTGCCTCAAATTTTGAGTAAACCAGTGCAATGAGGAAATATTTTAATTATAAACAAAAGAATATGGAGGAGAATTACTTTCACTCACTTGAATTTTTATTAATAAAAGGAAATATTTGATGGAGAAGAGAAAAAAGACAGTAACAGACAAGTGTTTCATAATAAAAAATGTATAACTGATACCAAAAATTGTACAACTTTAAATCAAAGTACAACTCGATTTTCGAAATAAAGGTCAATATGACTCGATGCAAAACGCTTGAAAGTGTGCAAGTCAAAATTAGTACGGAAAACAGAAAAAGGAAGTGCTTCAGATTTTACTAATGGAATACATGCAAGAGTGAACACAGTAGGTAAGTCTGGTGTCAGAGAACTTAGTAAAGAAACTAAGAGATTTTATGGAAAAACGAATCACCCAAGTTCTCCTCAAAGAATGTATATGACTGGAAAGTTTAGAAAATGTTTCCATAACAATAGCTATATTATACCCCTCCTTGAATGGGGTTTTGTACATGAGTGATAGTGGGACCTTAAAAAAATTGAGTGATGTAACTTATATGAGCATAAAGAATTCAAATCTGATTTCTCTTTTTCCGGGGGTGGAGGTCACTACTTCAGTCTGGTGAAATTCAACTCTTTAAAAACTCAACATCTTCACATCTCTCTTCCAAAAACACCTCCAAACTTTCCTCTGTCTTTCAACGGCTCTTACGTCTCACCTGTGAACATCAACAATATTGTTGGTCTGAACATAAACAGCAAATTCTCTTCGAAACCTCATATAATAACGGTTACAAGTGCGGTTCAAAGAAGATAGGAGTTCTATTCAGGTTGGGAGAATTTTTTTCTTCCGAACAGTTACTCCCATTATACAAGGGTCTTATCCACCATGTATAGAATATTGTTCTCTCATTTGAGAGGCGGTTGTGTGGGGGAGGGGGAGTGGTTCTAGCTCTGTCTGTCTTTAGGACAAGGTTGAGTTTAAGGGAAAAAAACTAATAAACTACCCCCTACTTTCAAACTTCTTTGACTCCCTGCATCCCCCACGTGACTTTGGCAAACAATCTCTATTCTATACGTCTTATAGTGGCAAGTGCTCGAGGTAATTGACTTTTTCCCATTCTACCACCTTTGCGTTGCCTTGCAGCATGAGGAGTGCCATGCACTCACATCAATTTTGTTTGATATTGCGAACTTTATGTTTATTTCCCGTTCTTATATATTTTTTTTAATTTTAACTGAATTTTTACTTATATTTTACTTTTATTAATCTTGAATTCAAATAAATTTATTTCGAATAATATCATTTTTAAATTTTATTATGGAACAAAGTAAACATACGTTTTCAGAACCTCAAAAACTCAGTTCGTCCATCTTTCTAATCGACATAATATTCTACACAACTATGACATCTTCGAAAACAAACAACTCAAACCATTATCTGTCCTAAGAATTCGCGAATTTCTTTTTCTCAGGATCTTTCTTGGAAGGATCACATTATTTCTCTTTCTAAAGATGTTTCAAAGAAATTGGTTGTTTTGATGTGATTTTGAAATTTCTTCACTCCACATCAGTTACTTGTTCTTTAAAGAGAGTTATTCATTCAAACTATAATCTTGGTGTCTGGGAAAGCGAATTGCTCAGACTGGGCCTTGGTTTTTCCCCGGGGCCTTCTTCCCACAGTAAAATCAAAATTTTGTCTTCCTTTAGTGAATATAAGACCGTTATCCCATTATTAACCAAAAAATTACAATTTAATTATTCGCAATTTCCCTGTCGACTGAAACATGCCATGAAAAGTTTAAAAAATAACAAAGATATAATATTACGGCGCGCGGATAAAGGTGCGGGAGTTGTTGTTATGAATTACCAAGATTATATTTTTCACACAACTATAATATCTTCTAAAACAAACAACTCAAGCCTTCATCTGTCCTTAATATTCTCGGTGTTTCTTTCTCTCGTCATCTTTCTTGGAAGGACCACTATTACTTCTCTTTCTAAACAAGCTTCTAAGAGGTTGGGTGTTCTGTTGTTCCTTCGTGATATTTTTGCTCCAATCTAGTTGCTCTCTCTTTATAGGAGTGTCGTTCTCCCCTATATGGAGTATGACACACGCTTCTGGGGTGGTTCCACTTACGCAGCTCTCCTTTACAAGGTGAAGTCTATGGCCTTTCGTCTTAACAACTCTACCGCCCTCACTAATTCTTTCCAATCTCTTTCTGCCATCGAACTGTTGCGACACTCACTCCATACTATCGCTGAACTCTCCCGTTACAATTATCCTCCATTGAGAAGGGCTCATGCAACACGCCTTTATACACAGTCTTATCCTTTCTCTGTCCAAATGTCTGACCCCAGACGTAAACGCTATGCCTAATCTTATACGTACTCTACTGGTAAAGTCTCGAACACACTCCCTTTATCTGTTTTCCCAACTTACTTTGATATGCACGTGTATCGGTGCTTGTCAGCTTTTAAAGATTAGGTTCAAGCATTCCACAACTCTGGTGAAAATTAGTAGGCCTCTGGAATTTACTCAAAAAGATATATATATATATATATATATATATATATATATATATATATATATATATATATATATATATATATATATATATATATATATATATATATATATATATATATATATATATATATATATATATATATAAGTAGTTGTGTACCGAAACTACGAATCATGGGTGTGGCCCCAGAGGGGGCTCCCCTGGGACGGAGTCCCAGGGTACCCATGACCTTTGTGTTATAAGGTCCCAAAAAGGGGTGAGGCCCCCGGGGTTACCCCCAACCCCCCCAAAAAGTAAAATAAAAATAAAAAAAATAAAATAAAAAAATAAATAAAATTTTTTTAAATATATATATATATATATATATATATATATATATATATATATATATATATATATATATATATTATATATATATATATATATATATATATATATATATATATGGTCCAAAACCCACCTACCCCCCCCAACCCCCCTCCAAAAAAAAAATTATATATATATATATATATATATATATATATATATATATATATATATATATATATATATATATATATATATATATATATATATATATATATATATATAGTATATATATATATATAGCAAATAATATGACGAAAAATAAGCATGGCATCAAGTTAAGGTGGAGTTAGACGTATAATTGATCAATATTTATTAACTATAAACAATTTTTTTATAACATTATTCTCTACGTTTCGATTTGACTTAAATCATTTTCAAGAGTATATAGCTGTGAAAAAGAAAGAACAATTAATTACATTAGTGATTTAAACTGCATTAAAATTAACATTATAAATGAAATATATAAATAAACCAAATTAATCAATACACCATAAATTAAAACACGACAAGAAGGAACAGATATTACATAGTTACTATGGAGGAGAGATTGTATAAATTACACCAAAATTATGTAAACTGGATAAGTAGTTGGTTGTATGAATTTCTACAAAGATATGTTAAATTACAGTAAATAAGCATATGAAATCCAAATTTGATTGATGCTGACAATTAATGGAACAACTATGTAGTAAGTGTTAATGCTTACGGATCAAGAGCCAAACAACAAATCATTCATACAATTACTATCACACACACACAGAGGTGCAAAGGCACCTCTGAAAACCAAAAATAAAAATATATATATATATATATATATATAAGGTAATAAAAACACACATAAGACATACCATGCACATCAAATGAAATTTATTGTCAAACTCATTCAAAATATGAAAAGGAGGCATATTATACATCTGGCATGATAGAATAGGACACAAAATAGTATATTTCTAGCTAACTGATATATGTAATGAATAAAAGATTTATTCTGTAAAAAAATAATTTTTTGGTAGAAAGGTTATAAGCAAAAGAACCAACAATTTGAATTATGTCATAGCTAGAATATAGGAATAATAGAATTAGAGACCAGCGATATAGAGAGTAGTAGTGGTTAGTCTGGTTTTTGTTTGAGAATGTATAGAGATTCCAGTATGCGTAACGACGTTGGATCAGGGTTGGTGTCTAGAACATTGAAGTGTTTGGGGAGAGGAAAGGTGTTGCATGATTGTGTGTGAATACGTATGTTAGAAAAAGATGGAGTAGAAAGAGGAAGAGAGGTGCGGTGAGAGATGCCCTGGTGTTCACAAATCCGAGATCTCAAAAGTCTGGTGGTAGATCCTATGTAGCCCTTGCTACACAAGGGACAAGAGTACTTATATACCACCGAGGCTATGAGAGGAAAGGGCAATGACGGTTTGTAATGGTAAAGAGAAGAGATTTTGAAAGACGTACTGTATGTGTATGTGAATCGAAAGTCTATATGTGGGAAATGTAATGACAGAATCTTTCGTATTTTACGTGTCATGGCTGTGGTGGTAGAATTGAGATAAGGAAAGCTGATGTAAATGGTTTTTTTAGGGGCTAGTAATGTGGGGAATGTGGGACAGTCCCTGTTGAATCCTCCGACCACACTGTCTGCCTAGGCGATATGTCAGGAGCAGTTCCGACATATTCCTTTTTGTACCATCAGTTGGTGTAGTGGTTAAAGCAATGTCTTAACATCTGAGAGGCCCGAGTTCGAATCCTCATTAGCAGAAGTAAAATTATACAAATTTATTCCACGGATTTATTAAGTGACAATTCTTGAATAACATATGTATCTGCGATTTACGAGGATAGAGCTCTGGCTTGTTAACCCTACGCCCAAGTGTGGTCGGAGGATTCAACAGGGACTGTCTGCCTAGGCGATATGTCAGGAGCAGTTCCGACAGATTCCTTTTTGTACCATCAGTTGGTGTAGTGGTTAACGCAATGTCTTAACATCTGAGAGGCCCGAGTTCGAATCCTCATTAGCAGAAGTAAAATTATACAAATTTATTCCACGGTTTTATTAAGTGGCAATTCTTGATAATATATATATATATATATATATATATATATATATATATATATATATATATATATATATATATATATATATATATATATATATATATATATATATATATATATATATATATTATATATATATATATATATATATATATATATATATATATATATATATATATATATATATATATATATATATATATATATATATATATATACAGTGGCGGATCGTCAATAAGGGCTCCAGGGCTGCAGCCCCTCCAAATTAAAAATACCAGGCGTAGAATGTTGATATAAATATGAATTTTTTATAAGAGAAAAGTGATTTAAATTCATTTTTTTAACAACTTAATACATAAAAAGTATAAATCAATAAAGAAAATTTGAATTAAATGCATTTTGCAACTGCAAATTTTTGGGTACGATATTTTTTTTTAACGCATTGCATTATATAAAATATGGGCTGTAAATTCTCAGTCCTAAATTAGACCAAATTTTTTGTTCATAAATAATAGGACAGATGTGGCAACTTATGAAAAAAAGTATGACAAATTACAATAGCAGTTTTTGTCAAGTTGCCAGTTTGTCTTTCTTTTACTTTTTGGCAACATGGAGATTATTTTCGAATATTTAAGATATTTGAATGTTGCCAGTTGTCCTAAAAGGACAGAGCGTAAAGAATACAAACACTAAATAAAACAGTTTGTTATAGAACCTGGTGTGGTGGAGATGTGCTTTTTTTTCTTGTGAAAGAAAAACTACGGACTTTATTGGTATTTTTTGTTCGATATATATATATATATATATATATATATATATATATATATATATATATATATATATATATATATATATATATATATATATATATATATATATATATATATATATATATGATTCGGCCGTCGTCGAGAGTTGATGGGCCTAAAGATAGATGGGAAAAGAAAAGCGAGAAGAATCAGAAAGAAGATTGAGGAGAGAAAAGAAGAGAGAAGGTTTATGCATTCAGATAGTATTGAACAAAATTTGAAAAACTAATAGCTAAAATTTATTTTAAAATTAGAATTTTTGAAAATATATTTGCATTAAAAAAATAAATTAAAGTTTCGATAAAATTATTATATATCAAAATTTATAGAGGAGCAACAAATCTTTCAATATAATGGACTTTCGGCTTTTAATGAAAAATTAAACTTTAACATTAAGAATTTGAAATTTAAAAACAAGAGTTTGAAAATCGACGACAGGATCGGATCATGTGAAGAGAACTAAATGCAAGGACGACAGGACTAGCCATCCGGCCTTTGTGATTTCTCTGTCAACGGCTTGTAACTACTCCAGAACCAGCATTGGGAACCATTGCTCGGAGAAGCGCAATCTTTTGAAGACCCCTGGGAGAGAGTGTTTGGAGGTTGGTTTGAGAACGATGCTGGTCCTACTGAAAGGGTGAAAACCCTACCTGAAGAGTCTGGATAGGACTCATGGACCGGCATGGGGACCGGCGAGCCGAAGAACTTGATCTTTTGGAGGGCTCTGGGAGAACTTCTTCAAGCAGATGGGGAAAGATGCTGGTTCCACTGACAGGGTGAAAACCCTTCCTGGGAGAGGATATAGATAGATAGATATATATATATATATATAAAGGGCCAGACTGCACTTTAGTCCACACAAATATTACAAATACTACTTAATGTACATTAAAAAGGATAACATTTTTTAAATCCTTGAAGAATTTTGATAAAGAAAAATTGGGATTTAAAAAAAAAATATTATACTAAGTTTATTTACTAAGTACATTATAGTGCTTTAATTGCCTCGACGACATCGTTCGTCTGGCAGCACAAGTGTGGCAGCGTCTTTTAACGAGTTAAATATCTCAAAATTGCAGTAGATGAATTTTTCGATTAAGTAAGAAAAATTTTTTAAAAAATTTAAATATGTGTGTTATATGGCCGTATTTTTAAATAAGAATATCAGCAAGCTTTCCAGAATAAGTAAGGTACGTTTGAAATTTATATATATATATATATATATATATATATATATATATATATATATATATATATATATATATATATATATATATATATATATATATATATATATATATATAATAATATATAATTTAATTATAGCAACAAAAATATATATATATATATATATATATATATATATATATATATATATATATATATATATATATATATATATATATATATATATATATATATATATATATATATATATATATATATATATATATATACTATGCCGCCCCTCCTTACCAAGTTTACACGAGCCGCCACTGTGTATTATATATATATATATATATATATATATATATATATATATATATATATATATATATATATATATATATATATATATATATATATATATATATTATATATATATATATATATATATATATATATATATATATATATATATATATATATATTATATATATATTATATATATATATATATATTATATATATATATATATATATATATATATATATATATATATATATATAATATATATATATATATATATTATATATATTATATAACAGTGACCAATCTTCATCACTTATTATTTAAGTTTAATTGTCAATAAATTTTCACGTTTAATTTTTTCAATTCTTAGTTGATTCCTTAACTTAGTCCAAACAAAACAAAATGTAGAAAACGCTATTCCAATTGATGCAGAAATCTGTAGAAAGCTCAGTAAATTATAGCAAAATTTACAAAATCCTGATGTTGAATTGATGCCTTTTGATGTCCCATTCTCCATGACCACCACTTTGCTGTTTTCTCCTTGTTTAAGTTCAGGATTTGTTTGTTAAATATAATTTTCAGAAATCTTTTATTCTGAATACAGTAAAACCTGCAAAATATCATGATAAAAATAGAAATCCACTTCTCTGCCAACTCTTCCTGTGCATATATTAATCTTCTTAATTATTTCACCATTGCAAAATTTTTATACTTTGCTAGTGTTTCCAACAGTTGAAACTTCAGTCCATTCATGCCGTGATTTTCTTGCAGATAGAAAAGTGCTGTTATAACAAGGAATAGTTCTCAGTTTATCATACTTAAAATTATGGTAATAGTGAATATGAACAAAAAAATTATATACAATTGCAATTAAAGCTGTAAACGAAACATTTTTTTCAAAAAGCCCACTGGACCCAGTTTTTTTGGGGGGGCTTTAGATGAAAAAAAACGAAAAACCTGGGCCCAGTGGATTTTTCGCCAACCCTGATTTAATCGACAGCTGGAGAAATGGAATTTGTCTATTGATGATGTTCACTGCATCATGAGAGATGCTGCTACCAATATAAAGAAATCTCTTAATCTTTCTGGCGTCAATAACGTAAACTGTATGTCATCAACTGAACCTTACCATTAACAATGGAATAACATCTCAAAAATCTGCTCCTGAACTAACCTCAAAATGCAGATCAATTGCAACACATTTTAATCATTCAACAATGACCCAAGAAGAACTCAAGAAATTACGGGACAGGACAGAATAAATGTTCCACAACTTTCTGTAATACATGACGTTCAAGCTCGATGGAACAGCACTTTGCTTATGATGGAAAGAATAAAAGAACTAAATGAATCTCTCTGTTTATATGCTATCTCTAACACCAAAATTGAGTCTTTACAGCTTATGATATTGTCCTTTTATCCAGCTGCATTACCTCGATGAAACCTTTCTAAGAAATTATATTGAAAACCAGCGAAAACTTTTCTTCATTAGTAGATGTAATTCCTTATAACAATTCAAAATTAATTCCATTATCAGACAAAGATACTCAAGAAATAAGAGAAATGAAAGATATCATATTAAAAGAAATTGACAAGCGTTTTGACTTGTTTACTATAGTAACGTTTCTCGATCCGAGGTACAAAACAGTTTTTCAGTTCCCAGCTTGTAACTGGCAGAGGTAAAGTAAACATAAAGCCCAAATGAGAAGATATACAAAAAAGATAGTATGAAAAAGGTCAAAATCAAAAATCAGCACTACATTTAAAAAAAATGATGATTCAAAACCTTCAACAGGTTCATCTATCAGTGAAGTAATAAAGTCAATATTAACTTCTAGTAGTGATGACGAAGAAGAAGAGCTCACTAAGCAGTCATCAAACATTGCAGGGCAGCACCTCAAAGGAAAACTTATCAATATTGACGAAGATCCATTAGAATAGTGGAGGATAAATTCGGACAAGTCCCCAAAACTTGCACAGTTGGCAAGATCCTAAATTGCATTTCCACCATCAAGTGTTGGCGGAGAGCGCCTTCTTAGCGCTGGTCAGATTTATGACGAGAAAAGAAGCAAACTGTCTCGTGAAAAAGCTGAATAATTCTTTTTAAAGTTTAGCCTTCCAGTAATAAATTTTACATATTAATAATACATTTAACTGTTTATATAAATAGCAGAAATCTTTCCAAGGGCGTAAGATGGGGAAAGAGGTGGTGGGATACATGTAAGAGTGAGACCTCTTCCCGTGCCCTGGAAACCAAAATTTAATAGATTTTAATTAATTATTAAAGTTTTATGACTAAACTCTTACAAAACCTTTAATAAACTATTTCTGTTTAATATAAAAAAGGACGCAATATCATAAACAATAATATTCGCATTCGCGAATACAAAATGAAAAATATTCGCATGTGCATTCGCATTCACGAATATTGAAAATTGACATTCGGTCCATCTCTAATATATATATATATATATATATATATATATATATATATATATATATATATATATATATATATATATATATATATATATATATATATATATATATATATATAGAGACCATTCAAACAGAATCTTCATTATATTTTATTCATAATTCAAAATATTAAGGTAAAATATAAAAATACCAAAATCCAACCATAAAGATACAAATTCCAAATATAAGATTTGTATCGTATCTTCATTTTGTAGCTGCATCTTTCCTGTGTATTTCATTTCTGTATATTTACCAAAAAATTCATTTTTGAACTGAAATGCAATTGTATGAATCTTATTTTTGATATTTATTTCAATTTAATTTTATAACCTTCTCTTTTATATGAATTATATATATATATATATATATATATATATATATATATATATATATATATATATATATATATATATATATATATATATATATATATATATATATATATATATATAAGGTAATAATTAAAGTCTACTAACACTCTCGCAGACTAAATATTCATTAAACATCGAAGTTTAAAAACTTTAAACTTCTATGTTTAATATATATATATATATATATATATATATATATATATATATATATATATATATATATATATATATATATATATATATATATATATATATATATATATATATATATATATATATATATATATATATATATAATATATATATACATATTTAAAAATATTCCTTTTTAAAAAATATATCAACTTGTTATCTTTCTACGGTCTGCCATTACTACTAAGAGGAATCTAAACACACACTTCAAATTGTCTTAGAAATATATAGAAAATTTAGAAATATATATTGCAACCTTTGCTAGAAAGGCTTGAAAGAGGCTGGTGATCTGCTCAGGCTGTAAGATATTTTTCCCCTTTTCTTGGATGATTCAACTATTTAAGGGTCTCACCCGAGCTTGTATGGAGTACTATACTGTAATATTTTGGAGGACTCCAGTTCCACTTGCCTTTTAGACTAATTAAATAACCTGGTAAAAAGGCTTATAAATATTTTACTCTTTAATTCCTTGGAGATTTTTTGGTACTATAATTGTAAGGTGCTAGAGGGAAAAAACCAAAACACTGGATCTTCACATGAATTTTGAGTACAGAATTACAATCCCATTCTTGTTCAATGCGTTACTTTCTTTTTAGCCATCTCTGTTCTGTGGAATCTCTTACCTCTTGTATTTAGTGATGAATTTATTTCAATCATAATAAAGTCTTTTTTTTTATAACCCTATCCTTTAGTAGGGCTTTGTCCCTACGTGGTTGTGATATATATATATATATATATATATATATATATATATATATATATATATATATATATATATATATATATATATATATATATATATATATATATATATATATATATATATATATATATATATATATATATATATATATATATATATATATATATATATATATATATATATATCTATATATATATATAAGTGTGCTCGGTGTTTTCTATTTTACTTTTCCAAGAATTACAAAAATAAAAGACACAACGGAAATAAACTGTACAGGAAAAGGCTCTAAAAACAAAAAAATAGGCGATCATAAAACTGCAGTAATACTTTCCACAATCTTACGTGCTAAACTGGTTTTAATACCGAATCAAAAAAATATATTTTTGGAAAGAATGTCAAAAAAAAAACAAAAAAAACTTTTACTTCTCTTTGTGAGATAGATTTGAAAGACAGGATACTGTTATTGGATTTTAAAGCGCGCGTATTATATATATATATATATATATATATATATATATATATATATATATATATATATATATATATATATATATATATATATATATATATATATATATATATATAAACATCATTGTTTAAAGTTTGCTATAGGGGAATCGAACCCGGGCCCTATAGTACAAATGCATAGAGTTTTATCAATACGCTACTGGCGGTTAAACTCTATGTTTTTGTGCTATAGATATATCGATTCCCCTATAGCAAACTTTGAACAATGATGTTTAATGTGTTTGATCTACGAGAGACTTAGCAGACCTTAATTGTTGACCTATATATATATATATATATATATATATATATATATATATATATATATATATATATATATATATATATATATATATATATATATATATATATATATATATATATATATATATATATATATATATATATATATATATATATATATATATATATCACTATCACCTTTCCAACTTTCGTGGGGTGGTGCCCGCCACAATTCTCTTACAATCATACCCATTCTTACCTTTCAACCAATTTCACCACCGCCCTCCATCTCACTCTGTCCTCCGCAAGTCTTCTACCCTCTTCTAAACTCAAATTCCTTCCACCGAAAATCTCTCTCACTCCATCCATCCATCTCCACTTTGGCCTTCCCCTCCCCATACCACCATCCACCTCAGGATCTAAGTACCTTGCCCACCATTCTGTCCTCATTCATTCGACACATATGTCCAAACCATTTTAGCACACCCTCCTCCTCTCTATCAACTATACCCCTCTTCCATTTACACATCTCCCTTATTCTTTCATTTCTAATCCTATCAATCATTCTCAATTTACATATCGCTCTCAAACCTTTCATCTCAAAGACATTCAAACTTTTCCTCGCTCGAGCACTTATCATCCATGTTTCACACTCGTACATTACAGAAGGTAAACACATATATTCAAACATCCTTATCTTTATTTCTTTCGAAATTTTTCCTTTCTTCCATACTTCTCTTAGACCCCCCAACACTTTCATTCCCTCTTCCACTCTATTCTTTATTTCTTTTTCCGTCCCACCCTTACCTTCCACCAACATTCCTAGATATTTTAATTCATTCACCTCCTCAAGTTTCCTTCCCCCCACTTCTACACCCCCATTCTTCCCTCCACATCTCTTCATCCCCACCTCCAATCCTCATAACTTTACTCTTCGCTGGATTGACTTTCAATCTCATATTTCCACATTTCCCCTCAAACTCTCTCACAAGTATTCTCAACTTTTCTTCAGATTCTGCCAGCAACACCGCATCATCTATAAAAAGTAAAACATTCACATCCCATTCACCCTCCATATTTCTCAACCTAATACCCTTCCCTTCTCTCTCCATTTCTCTAACTACACCATCCTTCAATCAATAGATTAAATAACTATGGCGACATTACACACCCCTGTCTCAATCCCACTCCTATGCTAAACCAGTCCAAAAGTTCTCTCTTCATCCTCACTCTTGATCTACAATTCGCATAAAAAGCTTTCAATCCCTTCTGTAATTTCCCTTTCAACCATCTTTCCATTAATATTTCGAATAACTTTCTCCTGCATACTCTATCATATGCTTTTTCCATAATCCAGAAAACATACATACCCAATTTTATTTTTTTCACTCAATTTCTCTGTAATCATTCTCAGTGTGAATACCTGGTCCACACATCCCCTACCCTCCCTAAAACCCCCTTGTTCCTCGCTCATTCCCTCACTTGTCAGTTCTTTCACTCTTCTCACTAACACCTTCCCATAAATCTTTCATATCACGATCAGCAGACTGATCTCTCTATAATTTTTACAAACCATCTTATCACCTTTTCCTTTGCATATGGGTACAATGCAGGAGTCCTGCCACTCCTGAGGCACTCTCCCCTCTCTCCAACACACATTAAACAATCTCACCAACCAGTCAATCAACTCTCTAGGTCCCTCTTTTACCATTTCTCCTTATATACCATCCATTCCTGATGATTTTCCTTTCTTTACCTTTCTCACCGCTACTTCCACCTCCTCTTTACTAATATTTCTCTCCTGATCCTCGATAACTGCTTCTCCATCATTTTCTACCTCTCCCCCATTACTAATCTCAATCCCTTCGTTCAACAATTCACTAAGATACATTTTCCATCTTTCTCCAACATCCTTCTCTCCCTGTAATATTTCTCCATATATATATATATATATATATATATATATATATATATATATATATATATATATATATATATATATATATATATATATATATATATATATATATATATATATATATATATATATATATAGTATTTCACGTAGAACATTTTAACCTAATTTTGGAAAGACCTCTTTTTCTTGGGAAAAAATATTTATTAACAGCAAATAAAAATTGAATCAAAAGTTTGAAATCGTTTACTCGAAACCGAGGCAGAATTCGAATTAACTTTAATACTTTCTTCGTCTCTCTGATTTTGAAGGAAAAATAACATTACCTGTGAACTCTCGGTGAGAATTCTGATGCAAATGATTTTATGTATTTAAAGGTGGACGTCCTGAAAGGGAAGGTGCCGTGAAGCCCCGCAACAAATCTACTATATATATATATATATATATATATATATATATATATATATATATATATATATATATATATATATATATATATATATATATATATATATATATATATATATATATATATTATCCGTACTTCCATTACAACTTTCGTCAGGTTGACCACTGTGCAGTGAGCGTTCGCACGCTCAAATACAGTACTACTAAGATAACGTGATTCATATTTGACTCTGATCATTCCAATGTTCTCGTTGGTGCTACATGGTTAACATGGCCGCGCCATTAGCACTGTGCACCAAGGAAGAACAGAGATCAATGATCCGATTTCTGTTGTCTGAAATTCATTGAATATTCTCGATGAAATACTGTGTCAGTTTTTTTTTTGCCTCTTAAAAGTGTGTGGCTGGATAAAAATGTTTAAAATTGGCCGGACAAGAATAAAGCAGAAAGATAGAGTAAAGACAAATGATTCTAGCCAACAGACGAATTACTATCGATGAGGTTGCATGTACGCTGCAAATTAGGCCCGATTCCACATACCATATCCTATAACAAGCTTGCATTCCAATTAGTCTGTGCGAGATGGCTCCCACGTGAACTTACTCAAAATTACAAGCACAATCATGTAAAGAACTGTCAACGCCTACTCAACGACGAAGGTGAAGTTTTTTTGGTGGGGAGAGAATAGTCAAAAGATGAGACCTTGGTTTATCTCTGAGCCAGAATTCAGAAGGTGAGTGTGGAATGGAAAGATTCCGGATCACCAAAGACAAAATTATTAAAAGACTTTAAACTTCTACGGGAAAGATGATGGTAAAATTTTATTTACTTATTTATTTACTTCTTAGAGTTAATGGAACCACCCTTCTTTTTTATTCTTGCTGATATACAAACTGAAATGAAATGAAAAAAAAGCAGGATTACGTTGAAAAATGTGATTGTCAACAACCGCTATTATTTTAATAAAATTCATAATCAAGAGGGCGAATAAAACTTTACTTCCCCTCGTATATATATATATATATATATATATATATATATATATATATATATATATATATATATATATATATATATATATATATATATATATATATATATATATATATATATATATATATATATATATATATATATATATATATATATATATATATATATATATATATATATATATATATATATATATATATATATATATATATATATGAATTTTTCAAGTCTGCTATACTGGAAATCGAACCATCGACCTCTTGCGTGGTAAGCAAGATCGTTACCTCTCGAGCCAAGATAGTACAAAAGAGGAGCCGCGTCGGGAAGTCTCAAGAAAATACTTATCAAGCAGACTCCCGAACGGGCCCCTCCCGACTGCATTCTGACACGGGGTAACGAGATCAAGGTTTTATCCCTCTTTCGCAGACCAACATAATAAAATCAAATCTTCTGAAATCCACTAACTGCTCGTGGATCCAAATATTTTGAATTTTCATGTCTGCTGCATCGACCTCTTGGATGGTAAGCAAGAGCGAGTTAGAGTGCAGTCGAGAGGGGCACGTTCGGGAGTCTGCTTGTATAGCAGTATAGTAGACTTGAAAATTCAATATTATATATATATATATATATATATATATATATATATATATATATATATATATATATATTATAAATTTAATATTATATATATATATTAACACTACTTGTCATTCTGCAAATTCACAATTCTCCGTCGTAAATCAAATATTCTTTCAAGTTCCTGTTCCTAACGCCCTTTCTGGCATTTGCAAAAACTGACATTTTTAACTTTGCTTCTTCCTCTTTCATTGCTCTAGTATCTTCTGACTGCACAACTGCCGTTTTACGTTCAACTAAAGCTGCACTCTTTACGCAGACCATTGCCTCTAACTCCACCCTAGATAATTCACTCTCTTTCAACCCCACCAACCCTTTTATGACTGAAATTATAAGTTCTTCTAATTATGTCATTTCTACTCTCTCTGAGCTTAACACTAAGAAGGCTTATGGTCCTGATGGTATTCCTCCTCTAGTTCGTCTCTGTCACTCTACTTTTACCTTCAATTCTTGCTGGAAACGTGCACTCATTTAGCCCTGCCGAATAATGGAGGTCCCTCTCAACCCTCTAACTTTTGTCCAATTTCTTTAACCCCTGTTCTAAGGTTATCGAATCTATCCTTAACAGGAAGATTTGGAAACATCTCAATTCTTCCAATCCATTTTGGTCATCAATATGGCTTTCTTAAAGAACGCTTTACTGGTGGTTTTCTTCCCCTTTCTCTGACTCTTGATCCTTCGCTCTTCTGTGCTTCGATGATCTTTTGCTGTGGAGCTGGAAATACGAAAAGTCTTCGATAGAGTCTTGTCCAAAGCTTTTATTTCCAAACTTCTCTCTTTCGGAATCTATCTTCTCTGTAACCTTCTTTCTGATTTCCTTTCCGGTCGTTATTTGGCATTTGTTATAGACGGTCATCTTTCTTCCTTTAAATCTATAAATAGTGGTGTTCCTCAGGATTCTGTCATATCCCCAGCTCTTTTTCTACTTTTAATTAATGAACTTCTCTCTATAATTTTATCACCTATCCACTTCTATGCCGAAGAATCTACCCTTCATTACTCCTTTCATTTTGAAAGACGTCCCTCCCAACAGTAGTTAATTAACGCTAGGAGGTTGATCTTGGGACAACTGACCTCTGATCTTTCTCGTACTTCAAACTGGGGCGAAAAAAAAAAAAATACGGTCTCTTTTAATGCTTCGAAAACTCAATCCTTCATCTCTCTACTCGACTCAACTTTCCACACAACTCGAGCCTGCATCTCCTTAATATTCTAGGTGTTCCTTTTTCTTGTTATCTTTCTTGGAAGTAGAATTTGCTTCGAGGTAGTGTTCGAACATTTCAGCTGTTTAAAAAAGCATTTTCTTTTACTTCAGCTGAAAGGTTTGGAATGAAAACCAAAATGGGGAACCAAACGTATGCTGCACAAAGTGTTCATCCAAACTTAATACCTGGATGCACGGAAAAATGTGTGTTGTGCCGTTTGAAGGGAGCCTCACCGTCACAATTCTGCCTGCTATTACTATATGGTGTTACGATGAAGAAGTATATATATAACATAAAATTATCACTTTTGTACCTTATTATACTATCTGTTATTTGCTCTGTTCTTCATAGCATAGACTTCCCCAATCATTGGAACTCAGATGGTGAGATAAACTTTAGAAAAACTGCAAAGTATTTGAATGGACCTTTTGAGCTTTTTATTCTTAGAAGGAACATAAGTACAAAGGAAATAGAAACGATGACATGAAGCATTACAAAAGATAGGCCAGTAGGAAATGTTAAGGTAAATAATTTTATTTCAAATTTAAATGACCATATATTTCTGAAAACAGGATTATCAATCATTTTAAGCATCCTTTTCGTGCTCAGCATCAAAGTAAGTAAAAATATATCATGCTTTCTTCACAATAACATCCAATTACCCAAACCTTCTTGACCAGATTATTTTAAGTAAATAAGCAAAAAGATGATTTTATAACGAGGAAGTTAGAATAAACATTTTTTTTCCTGTCTTAGAAATTACTTAATAGACATTCCTTGTAGGATACAAATTTTTATAATTTTTCGATACCCTTCTAACTTATTAAAAAAACTCATTATTACTATCTATCTATCTATCTATCTATCTATCTATCTATCTATCTATCTATCTATCTATCTATCTATCTATCTATCTATATATATATATATATATATATATATATATATATATATATATATATATATATATATATATATATATATATATATATATATAGATAGATAGATACATATAGATAGATAGATAGATAGATAGATAGAGAGAGAGAGAGGGAGCGATACTTCTTATATCGTCTGAATAAACTTACCCCTTGCTTCATGATTTTGCTATAACACCTATCTAATATCCTCTTTAATCATGATTTTATATATATATATATATATATATATATATATATATATATATATATATATATATATATATATATATATATATAGATAGATAGATAGATAGATAATAGATAGATAGATAGATAGATAGATAATAGCTTCTTATATATAAACTTATTGCTTCATATTTTGCTATATATTATATATATTATATATTATATATATATATATATATATATATATATATATATATATATATATATATATATTATATATATATAGATAGATAGATAGATAGATAGATAGATAGATAGATAGATAGATAGATATAGAGAGAGAGAGAGAGGGAGCGATACTTCTTATATCGTCTGAATAAACTTACCCCTTGCTTCATGATTTTGCTATAACACCTATCCAATATCCTCTTTAATCATGATTTTTTTAAATATATATATATATATATATATATATATATATATATATATATATATATATATATATATATATATATATATATATATATATATATATATATATATATATTCGGGTGTGTGAATACCTTAGAAATCATTGGGTCTTCTCAGTTTATTTCTTTTCCAATCTTAAATGTCTACATTATTCTTACAAAAGAGATGGCTATCATATTTATGTCATAGACACACATTACATTCTTTATATATATATATATATATATATATATATATATATATATATATATATATATATATATATATATATATATATATATATATATATATATATATATATATATATATATATATATATATATGAAACTTCTGATTAAAAAATAAGAAATAGGACCTCTGGACCTACCAAAATCAATGAAATAACATTTAATATTAAAGATGGACTTGAAATACGATGAATAAAAGTAAGTCAATCAAAATAGAGAAAATTGAAAAAGGAAGAGCGTCATAGGCTATTTCAACAAAGTTTATTAGATAACGAGCATGGCTGTTTAGTCTGGGGTTATGAAGAGTTGAGAAGAAAAAGAATAAATAATACTAAACGTTTAGTAAAGTCACATATGCTTTATTTAATAGAAGAACTTTATGGTTAAAGAATTTTTAAAAGAAAATAAAAACAGTAACCAATGAAATGGCGAAGATATTAGGAGATAAATGCTAACATTTCAGCTATAAGGAAGAAACTAAAGAAAGTTAGAACTAAAAGTTGATGATGCAGAAAATCCATAAAGTTCCTGCACTCTTTGAGTAAGAGTTGTGTAATGGGAATACACAAATTTGTGATACATACCCCTTACAAATATGGACGTCACAGCTATATAGAGTGAGCAATACTGGCTTTGTAAAGAAGCTCAGAAAATCGTAGAAGCTCTTTCAGTGAGATAATCTATATGATCCTTAAATAAAAGATTACGAATGAAAAAATTTCCACCCCCCCCCCAAAAAAAATAAATAGGGTTTAATTTTCATTTTTCAAGATCATTTTATATATATGGGATGAAGATTATCTCTCGTTATAAGAAGAATTTCTTTCAGATGAATTTAGATCACGTGTTTTCACTTTTCCAGTTACAAAATTGAGAATGCTTACACTTTATTTGCCCCAAGTTCACATTTCTAATTTAACTCTTAACTAATGGATATTTTTTCTTGGTTTTTATTAATGTAAAGATAAATGCAA
>SEYY01008999.1:50000-52500 GCA_009176605.1 Armadillidium nasatum
ACTTTTCATTATATACTAAACTAAATAAACATTTTCACGGTAGCTCAGTGGGTCGTCAAGTTTTCTCTGGCTTAAGGGATCGAGGTTCGCTCCTCGCTCTCGCGCATGTACTGCAAAGTATGCAAATCGAGGTTCGAACCTCCGATCCTGTTACCTGAATGGACATAAAAAATTGTTGTTTGTAGGAGATTTTCTGTCGTTAATTAATTAATTACAGTTTACGGCAAGGTGTATTATTACGCTAATCTCAATACTCACATATCGCTTAAAAAAAAAAATTGCCAACACTTAGAACAATCCAAGCTATTCCAACACATAAAATATCACATTCTCTCTAAATTGCTCCTACAGAGAAAGTCCTCCTATCAAGGATTCGAAACCATGCCCACTGGTGGTCAAAAATATACTTGATTGGGTTGTACCGGAGCAGGGTTTTCCTATCCCAAAACCCAAATAATCTGTGTAACTTATCAACTTGGTCAGAAATAACATACAACTCAATTTCTCTGGTTAAGAACCACACTCCTCGAATAGGGCTGAACCAGTGAGTGACGGTGATAACTTAAAAAAATAAATAAATAAATAAATAAATAAAAAATATGCATTTTCACGCAACATGGCCGAGAACACTAGTTACTCGTAGATAATGCCCAGGAAGTTGATTCGAGTTGTGATTTATTTCTTTTTATTTATCTTCATCATTTAGAGAGGATTTGTAATAATTTGTGCTTTTTATTTCACTAGAATCAAATAAACCATTTTTTCATTTTAATTCTGCCTTCAATCAATATATCATTCTTATTTGAAATCAAGAGAAAATTATATTTAAATCCGCTGATTTTTTTCTTTTTTTAAACTTTTTAATGCTGGTTTTTCAAACGTTCTTTCGACAACTCTATACCAGTTTACTATAATTTCATTAGCTGGATTTGAAAGCGATTGGGTGTTTCATATATAATAATTCATATATAATAAATAGTAGTTTCTTATATAATGAATAGTAGTTTTATATATAATAGGACTTTCATAAATAATGTAATATCACATATATCACAGATGTTCCGTATACATATATATATATAATATATATATATATATATATATATATATATATATATATATATATATATATATATATATATATATATATATATATATATATATATATATATATATAAGCTATAACGGAAGAGGGGAAAAATTTGGAATTGTACCATAGATATCAATCAGAGAGGTTGCTTCTTTGAAAATAACAATAACTTTTCTTTTTAAAGAGTCGTTTTTTTTCTGTCCGGTTCACCACTAAGCGTTTCATTTGATGATATTTTTTTAAACGTATCTGCATAGGAACAAGTTTAATAACACCTTTTCCATAACCTTGATATTCATTACGCAGTTCAAAAGAAGTTTTAGTTGTAGATTAACACCTCCGATAAAAGAATGGTATGACTCAAGTCTTTTGAGAAACAAATGATTTTGTTTGCACGATCCCTTGTTCCAGTTTCGGTAATGAACCTGCAAACAAGTTTAACTCTCTTTCATTTATATTGTTAGTTGTATCATATTTAGTTAACTCTTTTTTTTATGTCGAGTTCATACAATTAGAATTATTATTCAACTTTGATTGTTCGAGCTTTCCTTGTAATTTTTTTTCCTAGTTCACCTCTGGAAGTTACATAGAGCCTGAGGTGAGTAGCAATATTTCAATATTTCAACACTTAGTTAAAATATTGCTACCGACTTGCGGGGATATAATGCATCTTTCCAGTTAACTTATGAATGGAAAAATATTGCGCTAAGAAGAGGAACTTTTGTTTCAAGTCTTGATAAAAGGAATAAACATTAGCGCATATATATATATATATATATATATATATATATATATATATATATATATATATATATATATATATATATATATATATATATATATATATATATATATATATATATATATATATATATATATATATTTATATATATGCTGTGTTTATAAGATTTTCATTTAAATTTTGAGAAACACAAAATAAGCATTAGAAAAGCCCTGGAAATCCATTTTACTCTGTAGACCCAAAGGGAAACATCCTCCAGTGCTATAAATGGATTGTCTAATGACCTTGAAAGGCGCCACTGATGTATTAGTGTCATTTTTTTGAACTTGTGCTGGTGAAATGATTTAATAGTCAACTTTTTTTTATTACTTTTCTTTTGTTTTAAGAATAAAAACGAGACTATATATATATATATATATATATATATATATATATATATATATATATATATATATATATATATATATATATATATATATATATATATATATATATATATATATATATATATATATATATATATATATATATATATATATATATATATATATATATATATATATATATGCCGGAAACAATTATAATCGAAATGGTAATATATTTTTTTTTTCTCAAAAGCAATATTTGAAAATAAAAAATAAATATCAGTTCAGAGTAAATATTAATTT